>MU227443.1:1591201-1605389 GCA_018584345.1 Thuja plicata
GGGGCCCTTCGCCTTAAGATGGCCTTTTATGCAGAGAACTTTCAGGATCTGAAGGACGGACTCATTGCCCCCCCTTCCTACTTGTCCCACCACAGGCCTCATTCCCTTAGGATACCCCTTGGCTCCTTCAGAGTGGAGTCGCATTGGCTTCGTTGCGAGACCGAACATCATATTGACAGAGCGCATAGGATTTGTCAGCTTTGCAACATTGGTGAGGTCGAGTCTGAGGAGCACTTTATCTTTCATTGTCACCTACACTACGAGATCAAAGGGAGGTTCTACTGCCTCTTTAGGGAGGCGTGGTCGCTCTCCACCTTCAGATATACAAACCAGAGGTGCCTTGCCCTTTACTTTTGGGAAGCCCTTAGGCTTTGGGACCACGCACTCCAGCACCGGCATCCTGCAACACCCCCACCCTATCAGCTCATTACTTCATTTTTCAAAGGGCCTCATTCAGTATAGGGTACCAAGTGTCAAATTGGGCCCACACCTTATTCCAGATCAGTGAGGCCCAAGACAGGCTCCTTTCTGCAATAGCCTTCCTCTTCTAGGGTTTCGTATGGTCCTATAACTTATCCTTCAGCTCGGAAGTTCTTCACGGCTGTTCGGAATCCTTAATTGGGTTCGGTAGGATTTCTCTTCTTTCCGTTTTGGACCATTCTCTCTGTTCTTTTATTTTCAGTTGTTGCTTTCTTCTAAGGGTACCGCTTGGTGCCCCTGTTGTGGGCTAGCACTCCTTTTAGATGTACTTAGTAGTCCCTTTGATCCTTTGTGGTCTTTTGTTGGACATTAATAGATTTATCTTATCTTATCTTTAGCAACCCAATGCGGTCTCCAAAGAAATTTATCAATTTGTTCATAAAATGTTCCTCTAAAACAACATAATTGGCACTTTCACAATGCTTGTCCCAAATGTAAGTCCAACATTGGATTGGGTGAGGAGCATTATTATTGTCAACCTCCTTCACCTACAAACCCCTATGCCATAGTTCTCCCCCGCATACAAAAACATGTGGCATAGCAATGAATACCATCTAAATTCAACTTTTTGTCCATTGCCCCTAATTACATGCAATAGTGCATGCATCTCTGCAATGAACATAGCATAGTCAAATTCATTGTTCACAATGAGGTCCTGGATATCTGTTGCCATGAACATGAGGTGAATTCGCGTTTTCAAATTTGCATCCTCCACCATAACCCAACACAAGGTATGATTGGTATTGATGAAATAATCCTCAAAGGTGTTAAGGTTGAGAGGCTCCTTCTCATTGGGTGCAATCCTTATTGGCCTTTTATCTAATCCCTTCCCTGTGTGCCTAGGGATAGACACTTTTTTGTAAGAAACCTTATGCATTTCATATTTCTCCTTGAAGATCGCAAAATTAATGACCTTGTTGGTAGCTAGGTTCAACCCAAAGACACTATAAATGAATTCTTTTGACAAACTTATCATTTCTGCACCATTTCCAGCCAACAATCTTTTACTATGTGGATGATATCTCTTCGCCATAGCTCTTACAAAGTCAACATTGATAATATACCAAGTACCACACATTAGCCAAAGGGAAATGAGCCTCTCTCTTCCTATACCAATGTTTAAACAAGGACCATTCTATTATTGGGATATCAACATCCCTGCAACCTCCTGGATTGTCAATCAACTTGTTTGTGATACCACCTGGGCCACACACATTCACAAGTCTCTTTAATGTCCTAGGGAATTGAATGAGCAACTCTTCATCCAAAGCTCACTGTGAAGTAGACGGTTGAGCAACCTTTTTGCTCAAATATAGAGATTAGGGTTTCCTTCTATAGCTAGGGTTCTTAAATTCTCAACAGTTCTACTACTTTCTATCACAATTTCAACCTATACCGGCATATATGATCTCAAAGACAAGGAATGCATAAATTTTGGACAAATTTGAGCACAAAATGACCACTTGAACTTTTCAGAAAACCCTAGTTTTGATGAGAACATCACAGAGAGCACAATTTGCCTAGAAATTCTTGACTCAAATTAAAGTAGATGTTGTGACAACTCAAATGCACTATTTATCTTCCTCACATGGCCTAGAATAAGACTAGTACAAGTCACTTCTGCCATTATTGCTTATGTACACAAACAAAGTATTTGCAACTAATCATTCTAGAGTTTGAATGTCAATCGTCGATCTCAACATGATGTGACAATATCTATAGCTCAAATTGATTTGACCAGGTTTGAAAAATCTGTTGTATGCATTGAAAAGTCAAAACCAATCAGATTTTTCTAATTGAGATTGCACTTTACATCTTGGAGCATAGTTGGCTCCACATGTCAGCATTTTTTTACTTTTGCACTTGCAACAGGGTCCCACATCTCTAACATTGCGGGCGTGCTCTAGGCTTTCTTTGCTTGAACGACTACGGGTTGGTCCATGACACTTCGTGCCAAATCCTAGTGATCTTTGATATGCTAGTCTCCATGCTAGTGTGCGGCCAATCAAAATTTGCTCTATTGGATGATTTGTTCATTATGCTTCACAAAGAACTGGGACTCACTTAACAAATGGCACCATTGCGTAGTAGAGCAGCTTTGACAAAGGACTGATCTTTGGAGCCCATGGGCACGTACCATGCCGCCACATGTCATTCTCACGTTAGCCCATTTTCAAATTGTAGACTTGGCAAATGTTAGAACCAATGAGACATATTGGTTGTTGGGGAATGAGACCAGTCATGGACATAATAAAGGGGCTTTGGATTATTACTTAAAACCATAGTTACCTGGAGACTGGGTAATTGGAGATGTCAATTTTTAACATAATTTAATAATTTCCAGAAAATATCATGACAACGAACTTTGAAAATGTAATGTTCCAACTCTGACGATTTGACCGAGAGTGGCATAGGAGAGAGACGATGTACTGCAAAGTACAGGCCGTACGGTGTACGACAACACCTTCAGCAACCTCGACCCATTTCGTGTCCAGTACTGAACGCCCTGTGGGTATGACAGAGGGCATACAACATACGGTAGTAATAGTGGTCGTACAGTAGAGTGACAAGTCCATACAATAGGGGAGATCACATGCAAATTTGATGGTCGTATGGTATCAAGGTTGTACGGTATAAGTTGTATTGTCGTGCGGAATTAGGCCGTATGGTATGTAGGTCGTATGGTGTCCTTACTTCATTTGTTGTAGGCGGTAAGACGTTGGAAAGGTATTGCCTTCGAATACTGGTACTATAGATAAAAAAATTTAATAACACAGTGATGTAAATGCAAGAGAATGATAGCACCATATAGTCACCAAAACAAGCGATAGAATTAGATTAAATAACGATAATACTTTAGATTACAAAATCTCGAATAGAGAGTAGAGTAGAATAGGGTGAGCAGTTACTCCCACCGAAACTACAAATACCAAATAGGGAGGGTCTTTCACCTCCGAAATGGCAGACAACAGAATTCCAACAAGAATTCGCAATAGCAAATAAATATCGAATTTCACACATGAGAAATACATCCTACACGTCGGTCATAAATACTCGTCAGACAAACTCCCGAGGGTGCACAAATAAAGTCGACACGGCAACACTTACTCCTACGCTAAAATAAAAGATGGGCCTAAGATAAACAAAAATCGACCGGAACCCAAATACAAACATTATTATTTATTTTATTTTATGACGGGAACAGTACAGTCCTCCCGTCCCAGAAATTGCTTGTCCTCAAGCAATCGCAAACTGGGGTGTTCCAAAATCTGTTCGCCTTCCCTAGTGGCGTCTTCTAGCGATAGATCCCTCTTGCGCACAAGAAATTCTTTGACCGTGTGTGTCCTCAGTCTCTTCTCTCGAATGTCAAGGATCTCGGCTGGCTCTAACACTGTCTTCCCTCCGTCGAGGGGTGGCAGATATGTTGAGACCGTGACGTGTTGTCCCACAGCTTTCTTCAGGCAAGACAGGTGAAAGATATTGTGGATTCGACTACCTTCTGCCAGATCCAATTCGTAGGCAACTTCACCTACCCTCCGGACCACACGGTAGGGTCTGTAAACACGTGGCCTCAACTTTTCTTTGCCATATGTCTTCAAAGAAGATTGTCTGTAGGGCTGAAGTCGGAGGTACACCAAGTCGCCAACTTCAAAACTTCTCTCTATTCGGTACCTTTCAGCATACATCTTCTTCTGGTTCTGGGCCCTCTGAAGGTTTTCCTTGAGAGACTTCAAAATCTCCAACCCTTCCTGTAGCCAATCCTTGGCCTTCGGTGCGCGGCTATCGCCCAGTGCCATATCAACGAATGATGGGGGCTTGTAGTCGTATAGTGCTTTGAATGGCGCCATGCCAATCAACATGTGGTACGTGGTATTGTAACAATGTTCACCCAAATGCAACCACTTAACCCATGCCTTTTGTTGTGCCGAAACTGTAATGTCCCCAATTTAGCAGGTTCCAAGAATTTGCAGAGGTTAGCTCATCATCGCGAGCTTTGTGAGCTAACGCCTTGATTTGAGGGTCTTAGTTAGTCGACTTACTATGTTTAGTAAGTCAGTGATGGAGGTTTCCATTTCTGGCAGGCACCTAGGCACTATATTCAGTTGGTGATGATATTTGCACTTTCAGTGGTATATATTGAGTTTAAGCTATAAATTGCATTTGGGTGCATAGTGGGGGTATTAATCATTAATCCACATGGAATATAATCCTAAGTCTTAAAAGCAATGCTTTTAAATGAAAGGTGTGTTGAAGAAGCCTTTTAAGTTAAAACTGTCTTCATGAAGCTTTTAGCTTTGGAGTTATTTATTAATAATTCAAAGTTATTAAATGAAGGCTTCTAATTGAAAAGTGTATTGATGAAGGCTCTTTAGTGAAAAGTGTGTGAGAGAAGCTATTTGCCTTTGGTGTCTTGAAGAAGATATCTTTTATTATTATAAAAGCAATGCTTGTGCAAAAAAGCAATTCATTTTATAACTTGTGCATTTGCTTTTGTTTGTGTGGAGAAGAAACAGAAACAAGGGTTTCAGATTTCAAGCTTAAAGAATTGTGAATTCTTCTAAGTTTTTCAGCATAGTGAATTGGTGAAACACCCAACTAATTATGTCAGGCATTGGCTTCATCCAAAGGCCAAGAATGAATTTATTGTTGCAGAATTAAGGGTTTGAATGCTTCATTATTTACAAGAACAACTTGTAGTGATAGAAGGAATTGGCAGCCATTATTAATCAGAATTCAAGCATTTATGAGCAGATTTGTGAAATTTATTCAAGGGTTTCAAGACATATCATACTTGTAAGTTCATGAATTGTAACTACTAAATTTTCTGGGAATTGTTAATTTAGATAATAGGGGATATTTTATGAACTGGGTTGTTGATATTTTGTGAAAATACTGTGTATCTAAGCTATCGTAAAATTTTGGAATTTTCAGCTATATATTCCCTATGTAATAGCCAGTTTTTGAGTTGAAATAATTATTGCAATATCTTCTATTTTCCTGCATTATGTTGTATCGAATATTGCAAATATATCAAAAAACATCAATTGCAACATACCAAACCATAACAAATCAAACATCAACTCAAATCAGCAAGCTCAGACATTGTTCGCTAAGTGTTTGATGAAATGTCAAGGCACTATTAAATCAGAAAATACAGTGGTAAAGTTAGAACCAGCAGGGGTTATTATAGTGGTATCAGAGCTTGCCTGCAAAGTTTTTGATAAAATGTCAAACATTTGAAAAGTAAAGCAATTTGGTGTTTGTCAGAGTTAGAACCAGCAAGGGTTCTTACAGAAACGTAATTCCTAAGGTAGCCTTCCAGCCACTTGTTCACAATCTTGGTCTGTCCATCAGTCTGCGGGTGATAACTGGTGCTCGGTAACAACTCCTTCCCTGCGAGCCGAAATAGTTTTGTCCAAAAGATGTTGAGGAAGCGGCTATCCCTGTCGCTGACGATGTTCCGAGGGAGACCATGCAAGCGGAATACCTCACGGAAAAACAAATCCGCCACTTGTGCGGCCTGATACCCTACGGGAATGGCGAAGAAGTGCATACTTGGTTAGCTGATCGACCACCACGAAGATACAATCGTTCCCTTGCACCTTGGGAAGCCCTGAGATGAAGTCCATCGAGATTCTATCCCACTTTTTCTCAAGTATCGGCAATGGTTGTAGTAGACCAGCTCGTAGTGTGTGCTCGGATTTGTTCTGCAGACAGGTAGCACATCCCCAAACATATTGTAGGACATCGTTCTTGAGATCCTTCCATGAAAATCTTTCTCTGATTTGTCTGTAGGTCTTCAGGTACCCTGGATGCTTGACCAAGGGTGAGTCGTGCATCTGCCTTAAAATTTTCTCTTTCATCCTGGACTCGGGTACTAAATAAATCTTGTCCTTTTAATAAATGACATCGTCGACCACCTTGTATTTGTTGTCACGCACTTCGCCATCCATCAGCTGACACGCAAAAGGGTTCTTAGTATATTCGACCAACAGGTATGCCTTCCAATCCGCCGAAATCTGAGACAAGGAGCATATGACGGCTTCCTTGATAAAGCGTCAGCCACAATATTATTCTTCCCCTTCATTTACTCAATATCAAAGTGAACGCCTGGATTTTTCTCACCCACTTCTGTTGTCTTTCGTTCAGATCTTTCTGCTCCAAGAAATACCTCAAGTTGTGGTCCGTACGGACGACGAACTTAGATCCGACGAGGTATTGCCTAAACTTTGTCAGGGCATGCATGATGGCGAACATTTTTTTGTCGTAGATGGAATACAACTTCACTCTCGAGAGTTTCCGACTCTCGAATGTAATCGGGTGACGATCCTGCATGAGTACGGCCTCGATGCCTTCCCCCGATGCGTTGCATTCTACGATTAAGGGTCGAGCAAAGTCTGGTAATGCGAGGACTGGACAGGAACTCATGGTTTCCTTCAACTTGTCGAAAGTACATTGTGCCTATTCATTCTATTGGAAAGATCCTTTCTTCGTCAGGTCGGTCAAGGGTGCGGCGAGCTGGGAGGAACCGTTCATGAACCTTATGTAGTAACTACATAATCCGAAGAACCCGTGCAACTCTGAGAGAGTTGTCGGAGGTGGCCAATGCAAGATCGCCTGGATCTTTTCTTGATGCACCTGAACATCTTGACCACTAACAATGTGTCCCAAATCTAGTACCTTCGTCATACCAAACTCACATTTGGATCTCTTGGCGAACAAGGATTGTGATTTCATGATTTCCAGCACTTTGTCCAAATGCCTCAGATGTTCCTCCCATGTCTTGTTGTAGATGAGTATGTCGTCAAAGAACACCAACAGGAACTTGCGCAGTTGTTTGTTGAAAATGTGGTTCATGCAGGATTGGAAAGTAGCCAATGCATTGGTCAACCCGAATGCCATGACCAGGCATTCATAGTGTTCGTAGTGACAACAAAAGATTGTCTTCTCCACATCTTGTTCCCTCATGCAGATCTGGTGGTAGCCTGAGTGGAGGTCTATTTTGAAAAAATAGGCAGCGTCGTGCAACTCATCCAGTAGCGCATCAATCCTGGGAATAGGGTACATGATCTTGATGGTCTTCTTATTCAACGCATGGTAGTCCACACACATCCTCAAGGTATCATCCTTTTTACTAACACCATCGACGATGCGAAAGGACTGGAACTGGGCCTGATCCATTCCTTGTAGAGCAGTTCCTGGATTGTCTTTTCAATCTCATCCTTAAACCTTTTAGGATGGCGGTATGTTGTGGTGATGACGGCCTTGGCTCCCTCCTCCAGCTCAATGGTGTGCTCAAAACCACGGTGCGGGGGTATGCCAAGTGGAATGTCGGCGAAGACCAAATTGAGCTTGTCCAACACTGTCTGAAGCTTGTCGTCATGGTAGTACATGTGTTGGCCCTTCACAGGGGCGGTTGAAACAAAACAGTGTGCACAAACAACGTCATCGTGTCTGAAAATGGCCTCCATTCGTCGTGCCAAGATTTCCTTCTGACCGTCATTGGACATTCCCCTCAGTACCACCTTCTTTCCATCCACCTCAAAAGAGAGCTCCATCCACTGAATGCCTAGTATAATTTCCATGTCATCCAAATCTACCACGAAGAAATTGTCTGTTACCGTGTGGTTCCCCATGGTGATGCTCATTTGCGGAACCAAATTGGTACACGACAAGAGGTTTCCTCCCGCCACCTTGACTTCGAACCCTTGATGTGCCTCTGTACGCAGATCTCTTATGTTGACCAGTGACAAGTTGATGAAGTTGAGTGTGGCCCCACTGTCGAGCATTACCACAACCCGCTGTCCCTGGAGCGTACCCCGTACCCAAAACATAGTACACCTCGGAGTGCCAGCAAGTGCTGCAATGGCACCTCCCCTGCGAACCAGTGTGGCAATCCTCTCCGCACGGGCAGAAACTTCTTGTCCGTCTCCTTCGGCTTCAGATTCTTCATGTTCCTCTTCTCCTTCGGACATCACCTCAATGTAGTGGATTTTTCCTTTGCCCAAACATCGGTGCCTTGGTTCTTACGGCTCCTTACATTTCAAATAGAGTTTCCTTCTCCTCAGCTCCTGTCTGGTGGTCTCATCCAACGATGGCTTCTTTGGTGGGAGTTTGTTGTCTCTTTCCTTTAGAGCAAGTGATGGTTTGCGGTGTGAATAACTCCTGGAGTAAGAGGAAGATGTCGCCATATCGCTTGCCTTTTTTATTGCTTCTGTAAGCGTGATGGGGTTGAAATCTTTCACCGAACCTCTGAGAGGTTCCATCAGCTCATCTACGAACAACACAATCAGGTGGCTTTCTGAGATATCTGTCACTGGCACAGATAGCCTCTGGAATTCAGCAATGTAATGATCAACTTACCTGTATTGCTTCAACTGAGCGACCTCATTGAAAATAAGTTCTAGATCTTTCCCGTCGAAGCGGTCTATCAACCTCTCCGTGAATTCGGCATATGACGTTATTTGATCATGGCCGAGGGTCACCATTCCATGATGCCACCATTCATGCACAATCCCTTCCAGATGGAGCGCTGCAAACTTGATTGCTTCCTCCTCCGGCATTGGGTTAAGCTGAAAGTATGTGTCTGCTTTCTGTACCCATGCCCATGTAGTTGTTGATCCAGCTCCATCAAAAGATGATAGATTTACCTTGCCTATCTTTTGCTTAAGGTCATCGCTGTAATGGCCACGACTACTACCTCCTGAGTATCTCATTCGCAGTTCCGCATAATCTCTGAAGGACAGGATCCCCTCGAGATTCGCGTTCCTCCAATCTTGCATTAGTTGATCCTGCATTTCTTCGAAGGTGGGATCTTGTTCCCTTTGAGATACTTCGGTCCTTGGCGGAAATGTCGACATCGACGGTCAAGGGTGTGTATGAGAGTTTGCTCTTCCTGTGACCGAATTATTGTCGCCATGTCCATTTTGTTCTCCATTTGTCCTTCCTTCAACCAATTTCTGCAACATCTCTTCCATGAGTCGTTGTCGTTCTTGCCCTCTGATCATGGTTTCATTTAGTTGAGCCTAACTTTTGGTTAACTCCCTCAATAATTCCATAACTTAAACAATCGGATCCTATGACTCCCCCATTCTGTCGAGAGAACGATACCTCCTTCTGGTGTACAACCGAAGCTCCTTCCGCATTCACTACCCAATAGGCTGGCAAGATAACTAGCTCTGATACCACAGTAATGTTTCAACTACAACGGTTTGACCGAGAGTAGCGTAGGAGAGAGAGGACGTACTGCAAAGTACAGGTCATATGGTGTACAGCAACACCTTCAACAACCTCGACCCATTTAGTGTCCAGTATTGAACGCTGGGTGGGTATGACAGAGGCCATACGACGTACGATAGAGTGACAAATCCGTACGATAGAGGAGATCTCATGCAAATTTGATGATCGTACGGTATCAAGGTTGTACGGTATAAGTTGTATTGCCATGCGGAATGGTAGGTCATACAGTATGTAGGTCATACAGTGTGTGTCCTTACTTCGTTTGTTGTAGGTGGTAGGACGTCGGAAAGGTATTGCCTTTGAATATTGATACTACAAATAAACAACTTTGATAACACAGTGATGTAAATGCAAGAGAATGGTAGCACCAGATAATCGCCAAAACAAGCAATATAATAGAATTAGATTGAATAACGATAATACTTCATATTACAAAATCTCGAACGGAGAGTAGAGCAGAATAGGGTGAGGAGTTACTCCCACCGAAACTGCAAATACCAAATAGGGAGGGTCTTTCACCTCCAAAATAGCAGACAACAAAGTTCCAATTGGAATTCGCAATAGCAAATAAATATAAAAATTCACACATGAGAAATACATCCTACACGTTGGTCATAAATACCCGTCAGACAAACTCCCGAGGGTGCACAAATAAAGCCGACACGGCAACACCTACTCCTACGCTAATAAAAGATGGGCCCAAGATAAACAAAAATTGATCGGAACCCAAATATAAACATTATTATTTATTTTATTTAATGTTAGGGACATTACAGAAAATAAGTTAATAAGTAATTAAAATATGTTAAATATGAATATTTTAAATGATTATATTTGAATATTAGATAGATTTGCAACCAAAT
The DNA here is from genome assembly GCA_018584345.1 of Thuja plicata. NCBI lineage: Eukaryota > Viridiplantae > Streptophyta > Pinopsida > Cupressales > Cupressaceae > Thuja > Thuja plicata. Next base: position 1,601,785 of record MU227443.1, read on the forward strand.
AATTTGACCTATCACAAATAAATAATAAATTCGTTTTGTGATATTGCTATCAGGATTCAACTGTGTAGTTTTTGAGTCAAATTCATTGACCCGTGTTTCACGAGTAGTGGTTCACAAGAACCCATCTCTCATGAGAATGAATGGAACTCTTAGCACTGATTGCATCCTAATAGTAATATCACAATTTGACTTGTGGAAAATATCTCCTACTTATCAATAAACTTGTTTGTTATTATTATTTTTAAATATGTACAAACATTAAACAACAACCCAGTATATGTATATGGTGTTTTTAAATTAATGTACAAAACACATGAAACTTACAAATCTATAGTGTTAATTTAAAATGATTCTTAATAAATAATTTATGTTTTAATCTACCACTGCTTGATACAAAGCCACTTATTTTAAGCTAAGTAGACTATATATTTAAAATTATTTATTTAGAAACTTAAAATCTAGCTGCAAATACAAAGCCCCTTTATTGCCTCATTATGTCCATGTTTTATTTTTTGTGTTTTTTGTTTTGTTTTGTTTTGGGGTTTTCAGCACATATTTTAGCAAATTTTTGTGAACTTTTCTCCTTTCCTGTCTATAGACACCTTAGTTGCTATAGGAGGCAAAAAGAGACATTAGGAGACTTCACAGAGAGTGCCCAGAAGTTTCCTGAGCGACTCTAGAAACATTTTTGGTACTAGAGGCACTCTCCAGTACCCAAGGCGCATCCCAGGGGTCCAGAAACGCATCTCCCAGTAACCCTGCTTAAAAACAGTTATCAATTATTAGGTTTAGCAAGTCACCAACAAAATATAACATAAAGCAGACCTAGGGTTTAAACTTTTAAAGTGATTGTTGAGGCTTTGGGGCTTTGACACTTAGACAAAATTGAGCTGGGTGCTACCAAAATGAATGAGATAATTCTTAAGGGTGAAGCTAGAATATATGTGAGGGTTTGTTTCAATTTGTAGCTCTCAAAACCCATGAGAAAAGAAATTGAATTGTTATCAAAAGAAGACAATTGTTCACAAAAATTAAATTCGAAGTACCTTTGAAGCTTGATGAACTGTGTAAGAAAAGGAGTCATTGGAGCAAAAATTGCAATATACTGAAGCAAGCCCTTGCGGGCTCTCAAAGTGAGATGGCACAGTCCGCTAAAGTTTGGCTAAGGACCTAATTGAAAATCTTGTGGAAAGTTGTGAGAAATTAAACGAGAATGCGGTTGGAAGATTGCATAAGTGGATGTAATGTCTCCTTCTCAACCCTAGATAATTTGGTGATCGTTAACCTATTTCCTAAGTTCTCATAGGCTAATTGGTAAGGGAAAGAGGACTCCAAAGTTCTTGGAGAGCAAAATTTTCGTATTTCAGGGTTGCTATTTATTGCAATGAGCTCAGTTGGCAGTGTGGAACATTGTGACGCTTTGAAGTGCCTTTTGACATTTAGAGTATTCTCCAAACTTATTGGAGAATGCATCTAGTTTTAGTAAGTCGCCCAGTTGGCTCCAATCATTATCCTACTTCAGTTTCATTTTGGTGTGGTCAAAGTTAGATTTTGATGTTGTTATAGTGCTTTTTGTTAATGTCTTGGCCTTTACGGCAAAGATCAACGCATTGGACTGTAATGACCCTTACTATAAAGGCCACTAAAACCCCCAACGCTGAACTGTGACAATTCGTCAAACACTTGGCATGCAACTGCACTGTTTGTTTGAGATGTAGTGTTTCAAGGTTAAGATTGTTGAGCAACAAATCCACCAAGTACAATTGATATAACAATGCCAAAATGTAATAAAATGCAATCAATGCAAGTGCTGACTTCTATAACAATTTTCAGAATATCAATGGTTTTGGCACCAAGAAATTACAATGACAAAGATAGTACTCTAATGACCAACAATGCCCAATGATTTATGAACCTTCAAATCTGATTACAATACGCAAGTGTGACAGTGACTGATATTCTGAGAATATAAAGGACTGTTACAACTTCATGCATGAATAATGACAAGTCCATACAATGCACTTCATTTGCTCCATACAATGCACTATCATTCACTATGACAATTCAATTACAAATGATGAATAACAGTGACTGATTATGACATAATCTGGACTGTTATGACAGAGACTGAATATATGCAATTTTCATACAATTTTGACATCAAATATCAACACATGAAAGAACCTAGAAATGCCGTACTGGATGTTGACAAATGATGATGAAGAACGCTGATGAAGACACCTCTAATTGCACCCGAACTGATCCCAAATGATGCTGCTGTACCTGTCACTGGTTCAGGCCGTACCTGGCCGTACAGTACGGCAGCTGTACAAAAATCACTCTTTTTTATTGACTGCCGAAAATACCCAAAATAGGGGCGCCTAGGGTTGTAGGATCATTTCCCAAAAGCCAAAATTGATCTCCGAATAGTTTGTGAGATAGGAGCAAAAACTTGTGACTCAGGCCCTAGTATAGTCTTCTCAGAAAATGCACAAAATGATCTCCAAAACCTATCAAACTGATTCACCAATAAAAATGATGAATTCCAAACCCTTATTCAACCAACTTCGAACCCTCAAAATCAATCCTCAGATGAATCCCAACATGAAATGGCTAACTACCATCTCCAATGAGCAACCCTTCAGAAGATATTTCACTTCCTTAGTTATGCTAATCCAAGGGAGTTATCGTTCCCAAAGATCTAGTGAAAATTTGCAAACCAAATGACTACAAATTGCCCCAATATGGAAAAGAAGTAGAATCCTCAAATCAGCTTGTCAAAATGAATGCCCAAGCCCTCTATTTATTTACTTTCCTAAGAAGTTGCTAAGAACTTCTAGAAGCATCCAATTATGATGCACTTTATTAATAAAATAACTTTATAAAATAAAAGTGCAATCTCAACTTAATATTATAACATGTGGGCCCCGCATAACACAATGATAAAATATAAATAAAATAGTATCTCCAAGAGCATAGTAAGCCATCCAATTCCCAAATAAACGCCAGAATGACACTCTCATCACAACCACCAGTCTACGAGAGTCCGTGATAGACTGATCCGGCACGCAAAATGATGTCAGCCAAAATGGGGACATTACATGGACAAAGTGGCAATAATAATAATTAATATATTGGATATATTATTGATGTATTTAATTATGATAAAATCGGTTGGATAATAATAATAAATATAAAAGGTTATATTTATTATTAAGGTTTGATTTTAATAATTAAATATGGAGAAAATAATATAAAAGAATATATTATTATTATGGACCCAAGTCGGCCAACTTGGGAGGCCAAGAGTTTATCTTAATAAGCTCGTATATTAGAGCGACTTGGAGAAGGTAAGAAGTAACCAAAAACATAACGTTGCTTTCTTCCTTCAGCAAGATCTTTGGATGAACAAATTTACGGAGCAGATTCAAACATTGCTTTCTACTTGGCATTGATTCTTGAGGTAGCGAATTTGACATTGGATGGATGAGCGATTTGGTCAAGCAACTAGCAGCGAATTTGTGGTCTTGCATTATGGAATTAGACCAACATTGGAAGCCTCAGCGAATTCATTAAAGGAGTGAATTGCAGATCAGCGAATTATA
>MU227443.1:1610129-1626146 GCA_018584345.1 Thuja plicata
ATTAGGATTGCATCTCACATCAATTGGTGCCTATATATCAACTGAGAAAGTTCAGATCAGCAAGTTTAAGGTTGCATGCAAAGTGTTTGACAATATTCCTTGGGTGCAAAACCTCAATTTTTACATCCATATCAGCAAGGGATATTTCACCAAGTTCACGGGTGACGATAAGGAAGACCCAACCCGGCATTGTAGGACCTGTGAAACAATTTGGACGGCCAACGGGGTGACGGACGTCGACGAATGGGTAAAGCAGTTCCCAGCAACGTTGCGAGGAGTGGCTATAGACTGGTTCTCAGATGTGGACCAGACAAAGATTGCTACATGGGCAAATCTGAAGAAGGAATTCCAGACCGAATTCAGATTGCTAAGGGATGATAACGAGATAGTGGCTGAGATTTATACGACAAAACAAGGGAAAGAGGAAACCGTGCGAGGCTATGGACGAAGGCTAAAGGAATTGGTCGGGAAAATGGAGAGCCAACTGGCTGACAGACTTAAGAAACGGTGGTTTATCGAAAGGTTGAAGCCCACCCTCCGAAGGAAGATGAAGGTGGTCCCACCAGCGTCCTACAATGATGCCTACAACAGAGCCATGGACTTGGAGAGTGAGAACAAGACCTCCAAAAAGAAGAAGGCTAGATGCTCTGGTGACGACGACTCCTCCGATTGGAGGCAGCGACGGGGAAGCAAATAAAAAGGTACAAGCCCTTCAAAAGGATATGATTAGGATGATGAGAGAATTCAAAACTACTATGAAGGGGAGCACAAGTAAGAGTGACGAAGCCGACCTATGGTGTACCGATTGTAAGGAGGGTCACACCAAGGGAGCATGTCCCAAGAAACAGTTTTGCGACATTTGCCAGATCGCGAGTCATTCCACGAGGGAATGCTTGTATAACATGAAATCTTGAAGCCACCAGGTGTTATTAACCCAGGAGGCATCCGCCTTAGGGACGGGTACAAACAACCAAAATAAAAACACGGCATCGTCTAGCGGCTTTCGAAACAACATGCGAGGGGAAAGGGATAATGGATACAACAATAATAACAATAATAATGGAGGCCCAAGTCGCCTTTCGTATGATACCACCAGCCGACCCATGATACAATGCCATACATGCAGTCAGTGGGGACATTTTGCGAGAGAATGCCCAAAGGAAGCAGCACAATTCCTCTGCAGATGGTGTGGCCCGGGAAACCACGATGACACTAAGTGTCCTAAGCCCGGGGTGAACTACCTGAGCATCGCAGAAGAGGAAATACTAATGCTAACTCGCGGACAAGCAAAGAGAAACCTATACCCCAACCCCGAGACAAAGGAGCGGCTACAAGAAGCTAAGGCTGTCATAGAAAAGGAATTGACTAACGAAAGGAGGGAAGTGCATGAGAAGGCCAGTACCTCCTAGGAAAGCAACCTAGAACAAAGCATAATTCAATAGATGCTGCACACGGAAATTCCAATAAAATTCAAAGACCTTGTCACTATGCCACACCTGAGAACGACCCTTCTAAATACAATGACGACCAGGGAGCCAGAAATAAAGGATACAAGGAGCGGGAAGAAAAACTTCCTGAGGAATGAAGACTCTCTTGGATCCTCTCAGGACCCAATTGTGTTGGCACTTAACACAGGAAGGCATCTGGCTGTAGTAGAGATGGGAATCCTTGGAGCAGTCTTAACCGACACTATAGTAGACAGAGGGTCCGAGGTCAACGTGTTACCAGAGGAAACTTGGAAAAGATTGGGGAAACCTACATTGTGGTCGCCGACCTTCCAACTCCTTGGAGCAGACCAGCACGGGATTAAACCCATCGATACATTGATGGCATAACAGGTAATGATCGGTACCCAACCATTTGTGCTGGATTTTATAGTGATTCCTTTGGAAAGAAAAGGGTATGACGCCATTCTCGGAAGAGGATGGCTAGTTGAGGCTAAGGTCAAACATGACTGGAAGAGAAATTCTCTTTCCATAGAGAAGAGTGGTCGAAGATTCACCATTGATCTGAAGACACAGCTGGTTGGTGAGGACCTGGCATCATCCTCGGAGTCTGAAGGAGAAGAGGAAGACGAGGCAAGACAAAGAATGGAACCCAATGAGGGAATCCTCGAGATTGAAACATGCTCGGACGATGATCTGGATTCTCTAATGGACTCTTCCACTGGCAGATGGAGGATTATGAGGTATTCCAATGTAACATGCTCCAGGTAGCTGAAGAAGGACCCAATGTAGTAGCTGTGCGTGCCTAGAGCTCAAGAAGTTGCTCAGTCCTGTGCTTTAGATCACGCTTTGCGAGCAACTGGCGTTCCCGCATAGTCTTCACCATGAAAGCCGCCTCCAAAATTTGCTTATCCTTAAGGTCAACTGTCTCCCGTGCGACCACCAACTTCTGCTGGAGTTGAGCCAACTCATCCCACAAATGACTCTCCAAGTGTACCAGGTCCTCCTACCTGACCTCCAAGGCTACCCGAGACTCCCGCTCCCGGACAACCTCAGCCTCAACAGCTTGGAGTCGAGTGGCGAGCTCCTCCCGACCTACAACAGCTACTCCTCTCAACCACACCTCCTGCATGCTGAGCCCTCCGCATCTCCAAATATGCAACTCGGAAGCCTTGCTCCAACTCCTGGAGCAAAGAATACAACCGATGTCCCCCGGGCAGGCGCGGAGTTTACCATGCCTCCAACATTGCCGAAGTCTCTATAGTCGGCCACCCCTCAGAAAGATAAAACCTCGCAAACTCTCCCTCGCATTGCCCAGTGAGAAAATCAAGACTTCGGCTCACAGCTCCAACTGCCACATCCAGCCCGGTAGTCCGCATAGAAGTTGCCAGCCTCTATCCCACCTCCAACATCTTATCCCCAATCTCAGAGATCTCCACCATAAATGCTCCCATGGCCACTAGCTCACTCTCTGGCTCCGCAGGTGTAGCTTATGACTGTGGTGGAGTCGGACCCTTTGGCCCTGCATCCTCATCTATTGTTTTTGCCTCTAAGGGTCGTGGTATTAAAATGACCTTCGTTGCACCGGGGGAGTGGCGTGCAATAATGGATGTCGTGAAAAGTAGGTTGACAGGATCTAGTCGAGCCTCAGACATTGTCATTCCACAGCTTCTACTCGTGAACGGTATCCAAAATGGAATCGTATATGATTGGGCAACACTTTTGGCCGAGCACATGTACGAGTTGCTCACGTTACAATGTAAGACATTTTATATGCCTCACTATGCCATTGGCTTCTTTTTATAGGCCACCCGAGAGCAGGTTCGTGCAGACAAATTGGAGGTTCTGCCGCAGGCTGCCTTGGCCCCTGGCGAGCCCCCAATTTTCTACTGGCGACACTTGGATACGGGGGGCTCGTAGTTAGGTCAGAAGAGGAAATCCCAGACGGTTGCCTCCGAGTCCAAGAGAGACGATGGTATGGGCAGTGATAGTGTGGAGGAATCAGAGGAGTCAAGGGTGAGCGGGAGTGATAGTTTCCGCATGGTTGACAGATCGGGTCATGAGCCAGGTGGAGGGGTAGTGGAGGGGAGAGTTTTGTTTGCGCCTTGACTCATGTCCGGGAGTGTGCCCACATCTGTTGCCATACCGGTACCAGGGTTTGGCCAGTTACACGCCTCAGTTACTCTCTCCCCTCCCCCAGTGCAGCCACGAGAGTCAGAGCCCGTAGAGCCGGCATAGCCAGCGAAGCCCGCCACAGATATGGTACCTATGAAGGTTTAGTCGGAGGGACAAGTAGTCGGTACGGGTCTTGGAGAGACACGGGTTCTGGAGGCTGGGTTGGAGTCAATGGTGTCGGGAGATGCTCAAGATGCGGTAGATGCATGGCTCAACCAATTCCAGTTGGTCCCTATGCAGCCCATTGGACCTCCTCCTTCCCCGTCGAGACACAGACAGTTGCCGCCACTAGGCACCGAGGTAGTTGAGATTGAGGAGTGCAGTGCAGGTACTCAACATGTTTCAGTTGGGGGTGAAGATGTGGGGCCAAAGGGTCCGACCCCACCACAGTCAGAAGCTACACCTGCGGAGCTAGAGAGTGAGCTAGTAGCCATGGGAACATTTATGGTGGAGATCTCCGAGATTGGGGATAAGATGCTGGAGGTGGGACAAAGGCTGGCTGGATGTGGCAGCTGGAGCCGTGAGCCACAGTCTTGATTTTCTCACAGGGCAACGTGAGGGAGAGTTTGTGAGGTGTTTTCTTTCTGAGGGGTGGCCGACTATAGAGACTTCAGCGATGTTGGAGGCATGGCAGGCTCCACGCCTGCCTAGGAGACATCAGTTGTATTCTCTGCTCTAGGAGTTGGAGCAAGGCTTCCGAGTTGCGTATTTGGAGATGCAGAGGGCTCAGCATGTAGGAGGGGAGTGGTTGTTGCAGCTCGGGAGGAGCTCGCCACTCGACTCCAAACTGTTGAGGCTGAGTTGGTTCGAGAGCGGGAGTCTTGGGTAGCCTTGGAGGTCAGGCAGGAGGAGCTGGTACACTTGGAGAGTCATCTGCGGGATGAGTTGGCTCAACTCCAGCAGCAGTTGGTGGTCGCACGAGAAACAGTCGACCTGAAGGATAAGCAAATTTTGGAGGCGGCTTTCATGGTGAAGACTATGCGGGAATGCCAGTTGCTCGAGGAGCGTGATCTAAAGCACAGGACTGAGCAACTTCTTGAGCTCTGGGCACGCATGCCTACAACACTGGGCCCTTCTTCATCAGGGACGCTTCCTCCGCCTCCTTCATGATTTTTCTGTTAGTTGTCTATTCATCCCATTTTGTTGTGGGTCTCGGACATTTTGTTTTGTCGTCCGGAGACGACTTTCTTTTTGGGGGGATGATGTTGTCAGGTATTGTGGCAGTTAGATAGTTATGTATCGAAGGTAGTTAACGGGTGCGATGGTTCGCCTCGCACCCCTTCAGTACCTATATGTACTAAGTCTCTCGGGAGAAGATGTTCTTATACAGAAATACCTTTGTACTTAAGTGATGAATCTATGAATAAAATGTTGTTATACTTTCTCTGTTGAGTACTTTGTTTATCTCTTGTTAAATTTCGTTTACCCACGAGGGCAAACAATTATTTGTTATGGGCATAACTGATTGACATACCTGATTATTTGTTTTTGGCATAGCTGATTATTTATTGGCTGATTACTTGCTATTAGCATAACTGGTTAAATATCATTAATATGCTATTGGCATACTTTAGATATGCGGGAAAATAAATATGTTGGCATTGGCATGCGGGAATTTATATATGTTGGCATATGATTACATTGACATATTTTATAGCTGAACACATTTAGTTTGCATCTGGTTATATATAGCAAACTAGTCATATGGTTTCATAAGATAAGATTTATGTGGTTATTCTTATGTTAATATGGCTAACATCCTTGTTATGGATCAGGTCTTGATATCATGAGTTTGATATCGGTTGAGTCCTTGTGACTCGTGGATCTTGGATCCACAAATTGAGTACATGGAGACATCATGGACTTGATGTTGGGAAGCCATTACTCGGAGCATTTAGTGAATATCATGGACTTGATGTTTGCCTCTTAGGGTAAACTTAGTTACTTGCAGAACTGAATACATAGAACATGATAGTAATAAAGCAAAGGATAATATTCTTATTCACTCATTCAATTCATTACAATATGATGTCTTCTGTGCATAACATGCTTTTCTACCCGAAGGTAGTACAAGGATATAAAGGACCGAAGGGACGTGACGGTTGGTAACCATGCGCCAACTTCCCTAACCTCTGGTCACTAACTAGTGCCCAACTAACAACCTTAATTACATAATACCCGACAACATTATCCCCCCCAAAAAGACAAGTCGTCTTCGACAACTTAACAACAAAATAGAATGTTGCCGAGTACAAATCATGAAGGAATGCAGCTAAGAAGTAGAAGAGGGCATCCTTGGAAGTGATGACTGGGACGCGGAGGGGTTCAATTTCTGACGTAACTGGTACACCTGTTGGATGCGGATATCCAAATCTGCCTGGATCTGTGAGTTGGTCTCTACTGCTTCCTTGAGCATGAGAACAACCTCCTGGAGCTCTGTCTCCTTCTGCCAACTAGCCTCCTTGGCCTGAGTGCATGCCTCCGTGGCCTCACCCAACTGGGTCTCTACTAAACCTTTACCAACTGTGGCTGCCTCCAACTGGGCCAGAAGTTGTGCATGCTCTGTCGCCCAGGCGGCCTGTCGAGTGGCTAACTAGGTAGCTAGCTCCTCCCGAGCTCTCTCCTCGGCTACCTTAGCCTGCTCTCAGACCTCTCCTGCCTCTTGTGCTGCTAACACCGTCCGTACCAATCTTCTACCCTTATCCATCACAGGTGAAAGGGTATCCAAGTACATGTCCAGATCCTCACCCAACGCCTCATCAAGCTCATCCTTATCTGTCAGACTCATGGCCTCAACCCTTGGAGAGCCTCGGTCCTCCTCGGTCACCACAGCCTGCTCAGTCACTATGGCCTGTGTACTTGGCTCACCGTCTCCTTGTCCAGGGCTAGCCAACTCCTCTTGATTCGACTGGATATCCTCTCGCAGGGGGGACTGAATGGTGGGCCCGTGAGTCACTGGAGCCAAACAGCGCTATGCCAGGTAAGTACTAGCGCGACCCATCCCACTGGAAGATGCCCTTGTGTGCATGGCCTTGCCCCCACTGCTACCACTTGAGTCCACTAGAAGGGAGGCGTCAAAAGTAACCACTGCCTCCAACCCAACCACCTCCATCCGTACTTGTGCTGACTCATCTGTACTCTGCTCTCTAGATTTCGCCATCTCCGTTACCTTTGCGACTATGCCTTTGCCTACTAAGGCGGTCTTCTGAATAAGGATGGGAGAAGTGCTCCCACTATCCAATGTCTCTGTCTCAGGAGGTGCAGCAATGGAAACCTCGGCCCCTGTAACCACAGGTGGGGTCAACTGAATGGGAGTCTGAACCTGTCCAAATGCCAGTATAGCTGTAGCAGTGGTGCCCGAGACAAACTCCACTCCACTAGAAGGCACGGGTCGCAGAAACAGTAGTGGTGTGGCTGAAATTACTTCTACTTCCTCATCATCCTCCCCCTCCGAAACACTTTCTGCAGAAGTCTCCTCCCTATTGCTATCTATGTCCCCATGTGCTCCGCTAGCATCCACCTCCTGTCGGACTCGTTTAGAGCCTGCCACGATCTTCTGACCACCCGGCGCGTCTAAGTGATGCCATCACATGATGGGAGGCTTTCCGGGAGCCAAGGGCCCCACCTTCACTTCCTGTGCCAGAATGTCGGAGGGAATCTGTCACTCGACTACATCCAATAGGAGTCCAATAGCATAATTTGGCATGTAAACGTCCGATGCTGGAGTGTCATGAAGGCATACATCTGCTTAGAAAGTACGGCCCCCCAATCGTACATCTGGCCTCCGAGTAAGCTGTTCATGATGGTGACCTGCTGAAATGATATGTCGGAAGCCTGGTTGGAGCCTGTAAGACAACTCTTCATTACGTCCATCAGACACCTCCAGTGACCTTCCCTGACAAAGGTCTTCTTGATTCCTCGGTGGTGGGAGGACTTACGAAGGGAGTCTTTTTTTGCAGGTGTAAGATCATCTCAGCGAACAAGCCTTATATACAAATCTTTATTTTCTACAGCCATTTTTTGTGGTTTCAGCTCTACCCTAACCCCTTTGGCTAGCAGCCCAAATACCCTCTGAAACTCTGTTGCCATGAATGAAACTGTCACCAAATGGTTCAGGTAAGAAAGAGTACTCTGCTTAGAAAAACTATCAAAAGATTCTATCATTGCTTGCAACGAGCCTTCGAAGTCTTTGATGCAGAAAATAGGCATTTGGATTACCCAATGTACCTGTGCCCTTGTGAGGTTATCTTTAACCAACCGATTATTTGGAGTGTCTGCACTCTCCATCCACCACCGTCAGAAATCTAGGTCGTTCAAACCCTCGAAGGCAATTTTTGTGTTGTGACTACGTCTTTCTGAGATCTCGCAGCCGCCATGGATGGCCTCTGAACTTTTAACTTCTTCGATGTGCTTGTGCCTGCAATCCTCACGCCAGAAGGTAGTGTATGCACATTTTTATCCATGCTACCTATTTCTGCTTCTAACCTCTTCCTCCAGGTTCTTTTTCTTGCCGAGTCCATAACTATTCGTTGTTTTGTCCTTACCCAAAATGAATAACTAACTCTCAACCCTAACTGCCTGGAGGCATGGTAGTTAGCTTGCCTCTTCTTTGCTTCATACGGTAGCAATGGCCTCAAGTGATTTTATTTGCTGGTGTTAATCCTCCTTCCCTTGTCCGTATTGTGCGGCTTGAAATCCCTTCTTGCGTCCGTACGGTATTTGTACAGCAATGGGCTGTGCGCCCTCGTCTATGGTCGTCGTACGCAAATGTTGGTCTTTACCTCCTGTCGTACGGCCTTTTACTCAATTCTATATTTGTTTTTCCTTGTTCCTTTCCCTACACTCCTACCGTTGTTGTACGGTAATGATGTGCTCACCATCGAATTGTCTGAATGATGATTCATGGTCTTGTGAAACCAATACCTTTTGTCTTTCCTTGCCCTTACAGTGTCGTACAGTACTACGTCGTACGGTAGTTGTGTTTTAATTTGGTGTCCGTACAGGGCTATATATGCAGCTGCTACTGTACGGTGCATATGCCACGACTTCACGTTTGTTTTTCCTTCCGCCACTGTCCAGATCTGTCCGTACAGATCGTATGGCCTCCTTGCACAAGACTGCACGTTTCTTTTCCTCTCCACATACGGTGCTTGTTACACCCGCCCTTCTCCAAAATGTCGCGTGACCGTACGACCTTATGTTCTATTATCATGGGGTTCTATGGGCCCATACGACCTTCTGTCGTACGGTGTCTTTAATCTTTGAAGCCGTTTTTCGTACGGTATCGGCCTTACGGTACCGTACGGTCACTTTTTTTCTATTAACTTATTTGCTGGCTAGACCCGACAATGGGTCGTCGCGTGGTCACTCGTGATATGGCTTCAATTTGGACCCATTTATTGTATCAGTGACTTCCTGCCCATCGAGTGTCCATAATTTAATTGCCCTGTTGTCACCGACTTGTCTAACTCGGTACGACCCCAACCACTTAACCTTAAACTTGCCTGGCTTGATTCATTCTTACCATTGTATTTCAGTACCAGCTGGCCCGCTTTAAACTGAACGCGTTTGAGATGTTTGTCATGCCACGCCTTCCGACGCAGTTGCGCCACCTTCGTTGCCCACTGTGCCATCAGGCGACGTTCATCTAACTTGTTTAAGTTGTACAATTAGTCTCAGAGGCTTTCGATATCCCCGAGTCTATTCTCCATGGCTATCTGCAAGCTCGGCACCATGAATTACAACTGCCTCCTGCCTGTACGTCAACTGGAAGGGCGTCTGTCTGGTGGTGACCTTGTAGGTTGTTTAGTAAGCCCATAATACTAAGGGTAGCTTTTCTTCCCAATCCTCCTGCTCTACCCCACATGACTTATAAATTACCGCGACTATTATTTTGTTGGTGGCCTCGGCCTGCCCGTTGGCCTGAGGATAATACGGACTAGACAGGGAGTGAAAGATTTTGAATTTTGTTGTCAATAGTCGAATGACATGGTTGACGAAGTGACCTCCTCTGTCACTAGTTAACTGAACCGGGATTCTGTACCATGTTATGATTTGCTCATAAATGAACTTTGCCGTGCTCAAGGCCGAGTTGTCTGGGAGGGCCCGTGCTTCTGCCCACTTGGTCATGTATTCTGTGGCTACCACGATGTATCGACATCTCCGAGCCCTACTTACCTTCAGGGGTCCGATAAAATCCAAGCCCCATCGTTCAAAGAGTTCTTGTGCTTGGGAGAGTTGCAAAGGCATGAAGTCCCGTTTTAATGGCTTCTCGGCCCTTTGACAGGTGTCGCATCCTACCACCCATTCTCGGGCATCGTTGTGTAGTGTGGGCCACCACAATCCTGCCAACAACACCTTCCGTGTTGTTGTGTCGGGTCCCATGTGTCCGCCTGCTGGGCCTTTGTGTGCCTCTCGTAGCACGCTTTGAATTTCTTCCTCCAGAACACAACTTCAGAGTACTTGGTCTGGTCCCATTTTATAGAGTAATCCATTTATAAGTTGAAATGTTCTACTTCTCAACACTAGTTTCCTTCGTTTGTTGGGCAACATCTCCCTCGGAAACTGTGATGTTGAGAGGTACTCGCCAATGCTGGTGTACCACGCCGGTAGGATCACAATATGGAATAGGTGCGCATCCGGGAACTCATCATTCACTTCGTCTGCGGGCTCTCCAGATTTGATTCTAGACAGTTGGTCCGCAATCACGTGACTTTTGCCCAGCCATACTATAATGGTGAAGGTGAATTCTTGCAGCAACAACCAACGGCTCACCCGTCCTTGGATTATTGGTTTATTTACCAAGTACATTAATGCTTTGGTGGTCTACGTAAAATGTGAAGGGGGTTGCGAGCAGGTAGTGTCTAAATTTATGTACGACATAGACCATGCCGAGGGCCTCTCTTTCCGTTGTACTATGATTCTTTTCTTCTTTTGAGGGTAACCTGTTGGCGAAGTAGACAAGGTGATCCAACCCATGGTTACCAACTTGAGCCAATGTCGCACCTATGGCATAGTTGGAGGCATCCACGTGCACATGGAATTCTTTGTCCCAGTTTGGATAAGTCAAAATGGGTGCCCCCAATAGTCGTGATTTTAATTCCCTGAAGGTTTCCTCCTGAACTGTTCCCACACGTAGGGTTCTCCCTTTCTGGTGAGATTGTCGAGGGGGTGTGATATCTGTGCAAATTTTTTTATAAACCTTCGATAGTAGCCAATGTGTCCCAGGAAGGATTTAACCCCAATGACATCTCGTGGAGATTCCATATCCACAATCACTCGAACTTTATCGGGGTTGGTTTTGAGTCCCGCTTTGCACACAATATGCCCCAACAGCCTTCCTTGAGGCACCATGAACCGACATTTCTTCGGGTTGAGTGCAAGTCGTGCCCTTCGGCACCTCTCCATGCATTCACCGAGGGCCTTCAGATGTGTCTCCTCCCCACTGTAGATGGACCAATCATCGAGGAAAGCCTTAAAGTTACCGACAGACATCTTATCGAATATGTGAATAATTATTCTCTGGAACGTCGCTGGTGCATTACAAAGACCGAATGGCATGCGGTTGTAGGCATATACTCCGTCTTCTACCACAAGGGTTGTTTTCAATTTATCCCTTCTACTATTGATATCTGGTTGTAGCCAGAAAATCCATCCATGAATGAATTTGTAAATGGATGGGAAATGGGTCTTTGATAGTAACTGCGTTCAGGCACCAGAAGTCAACACAAATTCGGATCTGGTTTCCCTCCTTGAGAGAGATAACGATGGGGGATACCCATTCACTAGTTTACACTTTGAAGATAATCTCGGCCTCGAGCATTCGCTCGATCTCATCTTTTACCCTGGCGGCATAGTTTTTGTTCATTCGGTATGGCCGCCGCCGTACTGGTACTGCACCCGGTACCAACAGAATACGGTGACCGCACAGTTTGGGTGGGACCCCCTTCAAGTCCTTATACGTCCATGCGAACACATTTTTGTATTCAATAAAGATTTTAAATGCCGCGGCTTTTAAGACTGGGTTCCAGTCATCCCCTACCAGGATGACTTTCGCGTCTGCTTCCGTGCCGAGATTCAGGGGTTTCACGGATGGCTCCTCGTACCTCGTGGAATTTTGATCACCAAATTGGTGTGCCGGTGCACTATCAATTGCAGCATTCCCTTCCTTATATTCCTCGTACTCTAGGGGAAATTTTTCCGACTCCTCCTGGATGCTTCGTACATCGATGCTTAATACATTGCATGAAGGTGAAAATATCTCGTAATCCTCCATTTTCCAGTGGAGCAGTCCGTTTAGTGAATCCATATCATCGTCCAAGCATTCGTCTAGGTTTAGTATGCCTTCCTCATTTGGTTCCATCCTATGTCTTCCTTCGTCACATTGGTAGTTTTCTCCTTTAGATTCCGACCTTGAGGAAGAGGCTATTTCTTCACTCACCAACTGAGTCCAGAGGTCAATTGTAAATTTTCTGCCTCCACTCTCCATTGCAAGGGTATTTCGTTTCCAATTATGGTTTGCCTTAGCTGTCACCAGCCACCCTCGGCCCAGGATGGCGTCGTAACCCTTCTGCTTGACTAGAATGACGATGAAGTCAAGTACAAATGGTTGTGGACCCACCGTAACTGGTTGTGCCATTAGTGTCCCGAGGGGCTTGATCCCATGCTGATCAGCACCCAACAAATCAAATGTTGGTGGCCACAAGGTAGGCTTCCCTGATTTTTTCCATGTTTCTTCTGGTAGGATGTTTACTCCCGATCCACCATCAACTATGGTGTCTATTAAGATGGTGCCCAGAATGCTCATCTCTACCACGGCTAGTTGTCTGCCATGATTGACGGCCAGCAACATTGGATCCTTCGGGGGTCCACCAGGAATGGGAATGTCCTTGTGCATGGTGGTGGTCTGGTTGTCCCGTGTACCTAATAGTGCTGCTCCCAAATGCGGCATGGTGTAAAGGAGGTCCTAGATTCTCACTGGTACCTCCAGTTGAAGCATCTGCCTTAGAATGTTTTGTTCTACCTCGCGTTGGCTATAGGTCCCCGTTGCCCCTTGTGTCTCTTGTTGGGCCTTCATCGCCTTTTCTAATTCATCTCGTGCTTCCCGCAGCCTCTGTTTCTCCGTGCGGCGATCGGGATACCTGGTTTGCTGAGCTTGCCCCCAGGTGAGGGCCAATATGGTTTCCGTATTTTCTTCAATGGCCAGCCAATTAGTCCCAACGCCGGACTTACGACAATTAACATCTTCGTGGTCGCTCGGCCCACACCACCGACACAACTTCTGAGAGGCTTCATTATTGTTGTTGCAGTCTTTGGCAAAATGACCCCATTGGCTGCACGCTCTACATTGGATCATTGGGCGTCCTTTTGCATCATACTATATTCTGGTGCGAGTGGAATTGTTATTGTTCCCTCATCCACCTCGTCGGTTGCCTCGGTAGCCCCCCGAAGATGCGTTGTTGTTTGTTTCCATGGTTCCCGATGTGGACGGCTGCTCTTCCGTGAAGAGCACCTGTTGGTTTCGTACCTTCAGATTGTATGGGCATTCCTTTGTGGATGTCCCATGATCTGGCAGATTTCACAGAATGCCTTTTTGGGACAGGCACCCTTGGTGTGGCCACTTTCCTTACATTCAGTACACCATAGTTCGTCATCTTTGCTGGTACCCCTTTCATTGTCTTAAATTCTTTTAGCATTCTCTCCATATCTTTTTGGAGTGTTGTGACCTTCTTCTTTGGTCCCTCGTCACTGCTACTTCTGTCCTCCGAAGTGTCGTCGTTCGACGAAGAGGATTTACTTTTCTTCTTTTTCGATGTCTTCTCCTCACTTTCCAAGTCCATAGCCTGGTTGTATGCGTCGTCATACGACGTCGGGGGTACTATCTTCATTTTTCTCCGTAGTTTGGAATTCAAGCCCTCGACAAACCTTCTCTTTTTTAGGCCATCTGCTGGCTGGCTCTCCATTTTCCTGACTAACTCTTTCAGTCAACGATCGTATGCTCGTATCATTTCCTTCTTGCCTTGCTTTGTGCCATAGATTTCAGAGACTATTTCGTTATCGTCCCTCAGGAGCCGGAACTCCTCGAATTCCTTCTTAATTCGGTCCCATGTTGTCACCTTTGTTTTGTCGATGTCGGAGTACCAATCGATGACAACTCCTCTCAATGTGGTTGGGAACTGCTTCACCCATTCATCCTGGCCAGTGACCCTGTTGGCTGAACAGATGGTTTCACAGGTACGGCAATGCCGTACTGGGTCGTCTTTACTGTCGCCATGAAATTTAGGTAATTTCTCTGTGTGTCGCCATAGGTGGATTGGCTGGTTGTGTCCGCGGTGGATTTTGTGCCCCGGCACCGCCTGTGCCAGCACTCGTACCTGCACCCGCTTGGTTAGTGTTTGTGGTATTGACCAATGGCACTTGTCCTTGTGCCTACGTAAGTGTAATTGATGGTACTGTACTATGTGGAGTTGTTGTCTCAAACGGAGGGTTCGCCTGTGTGTCAATCGCACCTCCGGCCGTACCTTCTCCTTGAGTTTGGTTCCCCACACCAAGTGTACGGGTCAGACTCTCAAACTGATCTCTTTCTTCCTGAAGTAAGGTTTTTCTCCACCGCGTTTCTTCAAGCAGCTCCTCCCTACTTCGCTCTTTCCAATGCTCGAGCGAAGTGAATGGCTCCTCGTCGGCCTGTGCACCTTCCGTACCACTTTCGAGGTCCCCTTCAGGCTACCCTCCGGCAAGTTGGTCTTGGGCAAGTTGCCTCAGCCTTCTTTGGCGTTTGATTTGCTGTGTGAAGATTAAAACCTTTTGTGTGGCCTCACATTCATTCTCTGGTACCTTTTTATTCTTATCCTTATTTAAAAGATTGGGCATCAAAAACTACAGACAAAACATTTCTTTTAAAGAACACTTATTTTATTGATTCATGTTGGTTTACAACATTGTCAATTGAGTGACTATTACAATTGTTTATTTTTGTGTTCTTTTCCTCCCTTTGGCTTGTCCTCACATCTCAGAGTCCCCTCCAGTTGCCATCGCCTTCCTCCTGGCGATGAAGGTGTTCACGTGCCTCATATGCGCGGAGGATTTCCTGACAGCGTTCCTCTCGGGCAGTCTCCTCCAGGCGAGCGCGTTGTGCCAACAGGCGTGGAGGGTGATTTAGCAATCGGTTGGCTGTAGGATTAGCCTCAATCGCAGACCACACTGCACTAGTTGGAACTTCCCCTTCGTAGGCCTCCCGACAGACGTAGGTCTCTATTGGCGCTTGAAAGAGGATTCTAAACTCTCTTGTTTGATCGTCTTCCCCTTCGTATAGCTTTGTACGGGCATTGTCCGCTTCCGGATTAATTTCATCAACAGATAGACCCATCATCTCCGTACGCCATCCAGTTCTCATCTTCCCGAGTTCGTCTAGGCAATGGCGCCAAATGTTTGCCTTGCAGGGTAAACTTAGTTACTTGCAGAACTGAATACATAGAACATGATAGTAATAAAGCAAAGGATAATATTCTTATTCACTCATTCAAGTCATTACAATATGATGTCTTCCGTGCATAACATGCTTTTCTACCCGAAGGTAGTACAAGGATATAAAGGACCGAAGGGACGTGGCGGTTGGTAACCGTGCACCAACTTCCCTAACCTCCGGTCACTAACTAGTTCCCAACTAACAACTTTAATTACATAATAACCGACAACACTTGATATTCGACCAATGCTGTTGATATCGGTTGAGTCCTTGTGACTCGTGGATCTTGGATCCACAAGTTGAGTATATGGAGACATCATGGACTTGATGTCGAGAAGCCATAACTTGGAGCATTTAGTGAATATCATGGACTTGATATTTGGCCAATGTTGTTGGTATCATGGGTTTGATATTAATTGAGTCCTTGTGACTCATGGATCTTGGATCCACAGGTTGAGTACATGGTGACATCATGGACTTGATGTCAGGAAGCCATTACTCAGAGCATTTAGTGAATATCATGGACTTGATATTCGGCCAATGCTGTTGATATCATGGATTTGATATCGGTTGAGTCCTTGAGGCTCGGGGATCATAGATCCACAGGAGAGTATATGGTGACATCATGGATTTGATGGACTTGGTATTCGGTAAGTCAATGTTCTTGATATCATGGATTTGATATGATGACATCACGGACTTGTTGTCGGTAAGTTATTGATGAATATCTTGATTGAGTCTGTTAGACTCAAGGTTGAGTATGTGGTAGACATCATAGTCGTAATGACTATAGGCCAATACTCAGGGCACTTGATGAATATCATTGGTACTTGATATTCGGAATATTATCATGGATTGATGGAATACATGTGTGACTTATGTTTTCATCATGTTTGATAAGATGATAGATGTGATACCTATGACACTATTGGA
>MU227443.1:1626394-1637653 GCA_018584345.1 Thuja plicata
ATATGGAGCAAATAATATAGAAGAATATATTATTATTATGGACCCAAGTCGGCCAACTTGGGAGGCCAAGAGTTTATCTTAATAAGCTCATATATTAGAGCGACTTGGAGAAGGTAAGAAGCAACCAGAAACATAACATTGCCTTCTTCTTTCAGCAAGATCTTTGGATGAACAAATTTATGGAGCAGATTCAAACATTGCTTTCTACTTGGCATTGATTCTTGAGGCAGCGAATTTGACCTTGGATGGATGAGCGATTCGGTCAAGCAACTAGCAGTGAATTTGTGGTCTTGCATTATGGAATTAGACCAACATTGGAAGCCTCAGCGAATTCATTAAAGGAGCAAATTGCAGATCAGCGAATTATATTTAGGATAATTCGCACCTTGCATAAGCGAATATTGTGAGCGAATTCAAGGGTTCGATCAAGCATTCGGATGAGCAACATCATGCTTGCAACAGCAAACTTAAGGCATCAAGATCAGACCAATTTGTGATTAGCTAGACCTAGCAAAGTTGATCAGCGTCTTAGGTACATAACAGGGATCAATACTATACATATCAAAGTTACAAGGGCAGATTTAGTAGAAGGCCAAATCAGGGCAGATTGGCGACATATTGTAAGCAGACCTTGATAGCATATATGCTGATCGGAATCAATCTAAGCATTGGTTATATTCAGATCTGAGCGCTTGTTATTTACAATATTGGATCAGAATTGGATAAGCCCTAGGTGGGCTTTATCAACATTGAAAGAAGATACATTGTGGAGCTTGAAGACATTGCCTTAGTCTGATTTCCGGGTATTATCTATCCTTCTTTGTGTTTATTTATTCATACCCTGTGCTTAGCTCTTGGAAGACCTCTATAGATTGTATATTCCTTGTTAGAATCTGAAAACATTAACACTTAAGACCTCTATAGATTGTATATTCCTTGTTAGAATCTGAAAACATTAACACTTTTCACAACTTAGATGAAATATTTTAAATGTGCGCGTTTCTAATGTTGAATCAATAAAGTAATTGCTTAGGTGTTATATTTTAATAAAAAAATGTTTATGTACCTTAAAGTGGACGCCTACGAGAGATAAGGGGATGTTTGCACATGAAATGATATTTTAAATTTCAAAAAGGTCATTTTAAGGGAGTGTTATAATAATTTAATTGGTTATTTTCCCTCCAAAAGCTACATAAGGAGATGTTGGGTGTCATTTTTGCCTAGACTAATGAATGATAATGTTATGTTGTTGAAATGAACATGGAGTTCTTCCAAATCTTTTTAGCACAAAAAGTCTCTCAAGATTTCTAGTTTCGGGGACGAAAACCCCCCCTGGGTAGATTGGTGTGGTTTCATCCAAAGGCCACCATCGTATTTCAGATTGGAGTCTCCAATTTCAGTTTGCAAAGATGGAGATTTTTTATGTTTTCTAATGTTCAAATCATTAAAGAACTTTTTGGTGAAGTTTACAGGTGACTTGTTGAGTTTTGGGGTGACTGAAGAACTTCTCCTATTGTTGGGCCATACCATTTTCACCTGCCCGGCTGTATCAGTTATCAAGTCTGGCTGTAAAGTTATTCATTGCAGGAGTTAAAGGGAATGATTTGGTGTTTATTCATTGTTGATTTATCCTACTTTGTAGGTCTTAGCAAATAAGGGAAGAAAATTGCAAATTGAGGAGGTCGTACCATTGCTGGAGTTGCCTGTGGGGAAGGCAGGAGATTCTCATCGTCTGACTGCTACATTTTTCAAAGGTTTTTATTGCTGGTTGGAGGCGCTTTAACCTCTGATGACTAGTTATGTCTATTGGGATTGCATTTTTTATGTATAAATGCCTTGAAGGGGGTTGTGCAACCTATTGTACCAGAGTATTGCAGACCTGCAAATGTTTGATATTCAATTCCATATGGATTTTCATTTTTCAATGAGGTATGGTGTGTTGGAGCTAGTGTTTAGGTGTTGATCTAGCTTGTGATCATTTTGGTGTTTTTGGTGTGTGGTGGTGAAGGCTTCTGGGTGTTTGATTGCTGCCCATCCCTGTTGCAACTCATCTTCTAGTGCATTTCAGACTAGTACCGGTCACCACATTCATTATCATTGAGGTATATTGTTTTAATTTCCAAGCTAGGTGGTTTATTCATGATTTGGGGTACCTTTGGGTATGTTTCAGCAGTTTATTTTTCATATCAGCACTTGTATCACCATTATTTTTGTCAGCACTTAATGACAATATATATATATATATATATATATATATATATCATTAAACTGGCATGATTATGTTTGAGCTAACATCGTAACATTGGATGGTAGCATCACTAGTGATTCGCTCTTGTTTATTCTTGATACTTACCCCACTGAATAAGTAGTTTGTTTGCAATCGCCCACCACTGGAAAGTGGAAGGTGCACATTTACTTTTCTTGTAATGCATAAGCACCCCATTGAATAAGCGGTATAAGTTGGCTTGCCACCTGGTGCTTTCCTTTCAGCATTGCATTTTTAGTTCATTGTAACCTAGAACACTATATTGCTCTCACCTTGCCCATACCAAGATATGGGTGATCAAAAAGTGGGAAGGAATCTGCATTGCATTTACTTTCAATTGAATGTATTTTCAAAAAATATTAAGGGTGTTGTGGTATCAGAGCTGGAGATCTTATCAGTCTGCACCTCTAATCTTGTTATGCAGCCACAGCTTTGTTTGAGTGATAGAGAACTCAAATAGTAGATTAGAGAGCACAAAAAGTCAACTTGTCAAAAACCACAAACCCCAGTTGAACTCAGATAGTACATTAGTGACAGTGACAACTCATCAAGAAACATGGCAAAAAGAAATAAGGGAACAACCCCACTAGACAATCTGAATTCCAGAGCAGAGAGGAAGTTTGATGCTATGTTGGATATTGTTGTGCCTTGCACGCACACCCTGTTGAAACAGTGACCCCCTAATGTCATTTTCTAGTTCTATAAAACCTATGACCCTGGTAAACTGGTGGCATGTCATTTTCTATTTCTATCCCTTGGGGGCTTCTGAGAGAGTTTTTTCCTTTAAGGTCTTGTTGTCTTAGATGGTTAAGTCATTGTTCAAGTCAAGAAGTCCTGAAATCATTAAAGTTCCACGGAGTCTTAAGTCAAAGGAATTTTCATTTCTTGGAGAATTTACATTTTCAGGGTACTCAATTTTTCAGGGATTCCTTGTCTACATGGAATCCCCAACATTTCCGTAACCCCTTAAAGTCCCAAAAATCCGATAAGCTCACTAAAAGTCTGAAAATCCTCAATAGGGTCGAAATTCCGAAAGCCTTCTCAAATGCTAAGTAAAATGGCAGTGGGAGTTTGAAGGGTATAAAGCATTGAATTGAAGTCATATTTTTCACTTTGTATTTGAAAGTTGAGTGCTGGAGCAATCGCGGCTTCCCAGGGACGAGTTGCTGATTGATTCCAAGCTTCCGAGGTGATCTAAATTGCCATTCCTTTGCATTCAAGCCTTGAATGGTCAGTTGTGTCATGATCTAGGTTCTGTTTGTTGATTTCTTCCAATTTCAGGTTAAAATATCAAATTATTTGAGATTTCCATGATAAATCATTAGCAAGGATAATCTCCTTTGCATTCCAGCCACTAGGGTATTTTAAGAACTCTGCGATTGTTGGAATTTTGCATCCATAGGGTTTTATTATTTTATACCTACACAAGGAAATAATCATTGGGAAATCTATTCAAAACATGCCTGAAATCCTTGGAACATGTTAAACTTGACATTTTGAAGAACAATCCAACATCAGGTCAAAACCCTGAAACAAGATCATATGATCAAAACTTTCAACTTTTCAAGTAAATGCAAAATTATAAAAACCTTGGCAAATTTCTGAAAATTTCTTGCAAAAAAGTTGTCTCAAACTTTATCGGAACTTTAAAGCCATCGGTGAATCTGATCTCCCTTGGAAAAAGTCCTTGAATCATCAAAATATCTCCGGGATCACTTTTCATATCCAATCTTCACAGAACTTTCAGGGTTTTGGGAAATTAAGCCCGCCTTGGAAAATCCATGAATTCCCAAAATCCCTGACATAGCCTAAATTCCGCCTTCTGCGTAAACTAGAAGGTTTCAAGGAATTTCATAGATTTCTCATCTCCGTGGAATTCCCCACAAATCCCTCTCCTCGTGAAAAGTCCTATGGACCTAGAGTAAGAAGAATGAAATGATCAAAGAAGTTAAAAGAAAAATAAGAGGAAAAGGGAAACCCCCGAAAATCAAAGGATGCTCTGAAACCCCAAAAATCCAAGAACAAGTAAAACCTTCGAAAACTCCAAAAGACCCTCTAAAGTCCAAAATTCCATGACCAGACCAAAGTTCAGAAATTCCAAATGCAGATTGAATTTCTGAAAATCCAAAAGAGCTTCAAAACTCCAAAAAATCCAATAATGGGCTAAACTTCCGAAAGTGCATACTTGGATTTAATCAATCCAATGGGAGATTTTAGCATGTGGTCGAATGATGATTCTTACTCATGATGTGTAACTTAAAATTATTGTGATTCTTTTAGAATATCAGGATTAGATTCTTCTATGGTTCATTCTAAGAGAATTGATTCATTCCCTTTATTAATTGTTGTTGAAGCAACTTAGGTTGTTTTCATTGTTTCAGAAAAAATGCAGCCTGTCAAAGCGGAAACTTTGTGAAGGG
Organism: Thuja plicata; assembly: GCA_018584345.1. Classification (NCBI taxonomy): domain Eukaryota; kingdom Viridiplantae; phylum Streptophyta; class Pinopsida; order Cupressales; family Cupressaceae; genus Thuja; species Thuja plicata. The sequence goes on from MU227443.1 coordinate 1,631,081, forward strand.
TTGCAAGGATGAAATATTACTTCAAAGGTGCTCTTCCAGAATCAAAGATTTCATCACGCTAGAGGATGTTTGGGGACACCAACCTAGGGCACATTGACATTGAGGATTTCAAAGAAGTAATGTATGCACAAAATCCTTTTGAGTTAACAAAGATGTTTAAAAATGGGATTGCACAAGCAGCAAGCTTTCCTCCATCCGTCCAATGTTGTGAATTAGTGGTGGAATGTGCTAAGCACTATCTACCTGATCAAAGAAGAATACTTGCTCCAGCTGGAAGAATTTTAGCAAACTTCATAGAGGAGGCTATTGCAGAAGCCTTCAACATACCAGTTTACCCCGTCATTTCCTATGTTCAATAGGATGGAGCCAGAAAGATATATCATTAGGGCTGACAAGTGCTTAGAGATTATTAATGCTCGTGGGTTGGCTAAGCCAAGAGACCATTACTCCAAAATGCACAAAACCCTTTACAGATGTAATTTACATGATGAGTATGGTGACCTTGTCACTTTACTAAGCGGAACAATGGGCATATTGTAAGGAGAAATTTCGATCCTTATGATGTCAGAAAATCTCTTGGGATGGATTATAGGCATAAGAAACACTTCAAAGATTATTTGGCAGATTGCCTTGATGAATTTGAAGTCAAGAAGAGATTGTTTTCTAGAACATCTTGGAGATGATACAATTTTTTAAGCCATTCTCGATTCTTGACCAGGTTGAAGATGGCGGAAATTATATTCAGTACCATGATTATGAGCCAACAAAAGATAAGACAATACCTCCACTTGAACTGTATGGGGAAGAAGTGGTGGAATTAGACAAATTAACAATGCCAATGCTTAAGTATACCAAAAAGTGGGTTGACTATCAGATTACCAACCTGCTGGCGAAGGATATGGCTCTGAGCTATGACTTAATGGGAAACTTGGACTCTTAGTCGTCTGATGAAGAAGAAGAAACTTAGCCTATAGAAGAAGAAGATGAGGAAGAAATCAAGAAAAGAAAGAAAGGAAAAGAAGTGGCAGAAAGAAAGCTTACGGGAAAGCCTAGAAGAAGGGTAGCTACTTCTACAGAGGGACCAAGCCCAAAGAAGCAAAAGAGAAGAAAAACTCAACCTCCTCTAGTACTTCTTCTTCAATGCCTCCTCTCCCATCTCCTTCTCAGCCACAAGTGACTGCTACAGTTTCTTTGCCAATAGCAGCCATGTCTATCTGTGATGTCCCCGTTTTAGTAGTTGTCTGGAGGACATCGTTATTAGCCCATCATTGCGACCTTCGTGGGCTAATGTCTTGCTTTGGAGGTCTCTTGGTATGAGCTTACTATTTATAGTAAGTCTTCGCTTGTTAGTTCTATTCGTGGCAGGGTGTTGTTCAGTTTGGTCAGAACAAAGCAGTTGACTCGGTTCGCTTTAATGGTATATTTTATTAATTAAGCTTGTCTTAATTAATATTGACTTTGGGGCCAATTAATAAGTTAATTCATAAATTGTTATTATATGCTTTTGACTTGGAAGCCTTTAAGTGAAATGTTTTAATATGGAGTTATAAGGGAATATTAATTGACTTATTCAAACTAAGGTTGATGGCACTCATTTTTTAAGTTATGAAATGAGTGAGGATGAAGCTAAGTCGTGGCTTCTTGAAGAAGCTCCAGTGTTTTTTAAAAGGATCGAATTCTTGAAGGAAGATATTATTATTTTTTACAACTTTTACACTTATACGAATTGGAGAATTGGTGCTGAAATTGATTTGAGGGTTTGGTGAATGTTGATGAACTGAGAACGATTCATTCTCAAAATTTTGTGTACTATGAATCAGTGTAATTACTGATGAACTGTGCAAGCCGTACGGTCTGAACTTTTGGAGTTAGTGTATTTTGGTGCGGGAAGTGTCAAAGGTTGAAATCATTTCCCAAGGCGTGATTGCATATAGAGAATGCGATTTGATTTGTGGAGCTGTTCATTCCTAGCAGCCGCGTAAGGAGATAGATTGGGAGGCATCTAACAAGCAGCCGTCAACTGCATTCTACGTATGGAAGATCTCAGCAAATTGTAACGCCATGACACATAAATATGGTTGGTATCAAATCTAGTGAATTGGTATTATAGTTTGGTGTAGGAGTTGTTTAATTCCTTAAGTTTGAAACAGCCGTTCAGTATTGAAACGTTGATTTGGATAATTCATGTATGGTGTACCTTCACTTATATTTTTGAAAATTACAAAAAAATCAAATAATTGTTTAGAAAATATCAAAGGCATTAATTTTCAGAGTCAAAGGTTTTTGCAAATTGAATTATACAGAAGTATCCAGTCAGGCTCTTCACACTATCATCCCTACCCTTGTTTCTCAAGAAAACATTGAAGTTGAGGCGGTAACTATGTCATATGATCCTAGTGAACAAGATGAGAAGACCCAACCTGATGAAAACAAGCAAGCAGTTTATCCAAGAAAATCAGCTTCTCAAGGGAGTGCACCCTTCCCTTAATTGGATAATTCAAGGACATGGAAGAACAAGAGAAGGCCTCCTTTCAAGTTTCAATAGTTTCCGGTCTAGAATAGGACAATGAAGCAAAATGGGTGAATAAGGAAGAAGAGGTTCCATATGTTGCAGAGTAATCTGAAATCTAAGACTCTGAACCTCCTAGGGTAGATACTAATGAAGCAAAACAATTTGAGCCTAATAGAGAAGATACAAGTGAGAAAGAGCAGCAGCCAAAGCAACAACAAGACCAGAAAATATAGGAAGAGGAGAAACATAAGGACAATTTGACCCAAATTTGGAACAATCAACAAAACTCCTACCTGGTTGCAAGAACAGCTTAAAGAGAAGCCTATGATTGAATCTGCCTCCACTAATTTGGAGGACTTATTGACTAGAATAAACAGACCAAAGGAAAAGAAGAAAGCTAAAATGTATTTTAGGATCACTAGGGATAGTTTTGGATCCCGAATTGCATATATTGTTGCCCCAATGGTTGACAAATCTAGAGAAGATATTACTCTTGAAGAATACTGTGTTACTTCTGTCAACCTAGGCCCCAATTCAAAAGAGCAAGAAGTTTAGGAATTGCAGGATTCAATGGACACAATTATGAAAAGATTGAAGGAGGAATAAGCCAAAGCTCAACTAAAGGCTCAAGTGCAAGACTACATCAAGCATCTAGTCAATCCAATCCAACAAGCTGAGGGATCTTTTGTGCCTCCAGTGGTCCTTTCCAAGCAATCGGTCAATGAAATAGAACAGATGAAATCCATTGCTAAGACCACTGAGAAATGGATTGGTAATGTGCTTGTTAAAGGAATTTAGACTCTGGAAGAATTAGTGCAGTGTCGCAAACACATGATATGACCCAAGCATGCCTTCAGAGAGAGAGTTATAATAACTGAGTTTGAAGACTTTAACACTTTCTAGGACATGACCCTTCCTCGTTTGAATTTATTGCTTGGCATTCTTGATCAGATTTTGATAAATGAGAAGATACTGGATGCAGATAATGTGCATAATCCAAATGATTGGTTTCAAGCTCTAAGTTTCAGAAAAGAGGTTATAGAGAAAATAAAAAATGATTGAACCAAGATAGAGGATACAGTTAAGGGTGTCTATGAGTGGTGTTTTGCTTTGAGGCAATAATTGGAAAAACAGTTGATGGAAAGAGAAAATTGATATTGGTATATTCAAAAATCAAATGAAAAATAACTTTTTCCAACAATTAGACTCTTTTTTCTTAGAAGACAATTTAGAAGATGCCTACACTTTTTTTATAATAATGCATGCTTTCAAGGAATCCAAGCTGGAATGGAATGAAACTTTTAAGGAATCTAGTATCTACCACTGAATTGGCATCTTTAGAATACAGGATGAGTGTTACACCCACACCACCCAAAAATGCTATCTCAAGATTTCCAGGATGTGCTGCAAAGGAGAAGAATGTTGGGCATGTGCTTGAGGATGATTTGATGTAATCTAGGCACTTAACTAATTTTAAGATTAAAATTGGAACTTTTCAGTTGTTTTCCTCGTGGAAATCTGTGCCAGAAAGTGCATTTTGTCTTTTTCTCATAGGGATTTGTGCCAATTTTATCTTTTATTGCTATTTTAACAAACTGCATTTTAAAAAGTTCTAAAGTGCCCTAGGATTTGCATTAAATATTGGCCATTTGTAAAGGTAAATCCTGGCCCTTCATTTCAAGGTCAAAATTTATAGAAGGCCTTGGCCTCTCTCATTGTAAATAAGAACTGGAAATTGTTGCCAAAGGACTGCCAAAATTAATACAGAAATTCATTTTTGTTGGTGAATATTTGTGTTAAGTTTGAATGTAGCATGACTTCTTGCTTCTCAAAAATCATTTTAAGTTCAATAGTATGAAAAATTGTTGAGTTTGGTACTTGATGAGGTTCTAGGTTCATAGTATCATACCATTTGGTGCTTGCTGATTGTAAGTTTCAATGTATGCTTAGTCTGAACCCCTTTATTTACGTACTGAAGTTCAATCGTCAATTGTTTATTAATTTGCATTGTTGTTTGGTTTTAATGAATGACTAGTGATCTGAAACTCCGAAGCATTCCTCCGAAGTTTGCATATATTCTGTCGTAGTTGTGATTTAATCTGGTGAAGCAAAATCTGATTAACATTTTGGATTTCATCTATTAGTATCAACAAGCTTTCATTTAGGATTTTTAGTTTAACTTTCTAAACCTTACTCTTTTGAAGTTTATTTTGGAATGAATTTAGGTAAGTTGAAAAGCATCCACTCTTAATGCCAGATTTGATGATACTGTGATTTTAGATCTCAAGATTTTCTGAGAAATCTTGCAGGAACAGATTCCAACTTTTAGGTAAGTCTCTTTGTGATACCAGCAAAATCACATATATTCACTGAGTTATTTGAAGCACAGTCAAGACCTAACTACCAGAACCTTGGGAATAATAATATTTGAGTCATCAAATAGGATTCCCTTTCAAGAGAGAATAGAATGCCAAGTGTATTTTATTCTGTGTTGGATAGTGCAAAAACACCCATCAACAGATATGATGTCACAAAAGCTAGCCAAATTGAATCAGATTCCAGAATATATCACATACTTCTTCATTGATGGTGAGACTATCTAAGATGGTGCCTTGAGGGACCTCCTTGGCGAGAGCTTCCCTTTGAATGTACCCTCTTAACGAGATATCCCACATATGTATCAGATCCTATGTCAGTTGATCCTTTCATTCTTCATTGGCTTGCACTGATTTGTCTATGGGCTGTCACATTAGATTGCCATGATTCTCGTCTTTGAGTTATATCATGCTAGAGTTTGAATTGGCAACGCTGCCAAATGTTTACTTGCCTATTCTACTTTAATAGGTTTACAGAGTAAACAGAAATAGAGAGTCACAGAGCATAATAATATGAATTAGTTTGAGTTACCGGATTCGCATCCTGGACCCCGGATCCGGGTCCAGGTCCGAGTCCGGGTCCGAATTCTCCTCCCGGTCCATGCAGGATCCGGGTAGGGTCCAGATTTGGACCTGTGGGTCTGGATGGATCCGCGATCCGCGGATCCAGCTGGACACTGCCCGAATCCCACACGGACCGGGAGGAGAAAACGAGGATCCTACGCGGATCCACGCGAATCCACAAGGACCCGCGCGAATCCCAGACCCCCATTTAATAATTTGGGGTGGAAACTATGCCAATAAAAGTGAGGAAAAATTAACCTTCGAGTCTTATTAGACTCCATATAGAAGATGATGATGATGAAGAAGAGAATATCAATAAATTATTAATCCATTAGTTGAACTTCAAACAATGATACTTGAACTAATGTTATGATTTAATTTTAATGTTTTGAATCTTTGAGATTTGGAATTGATCAATGATCAAGCACCATAGATTCATACTATGAAATGATTTAGTTTTAAAATTATGTATATTTCTCTTCTTTTTTTATATGTAATGTATATATTGTTAGCCGTAGAGTTTACATGATTCTGTGTTAGTTATATTATGTGTAGCCGACGGTACTTAGTTACTACCGGACGGCAGTTGGGAATCTGTGGTGACGTTCGGTCACATCCCTTCGGGTTTATATAAGCAATGTACTTTCTCTTCGGAGAGAGGAGGGAGGAGAGTGACTATTGTAAATGTACTCAAGTTACAAATGATTAATAAAGATTATGATCTATCTTATGTATTTGCATTTCCGCGTCTATGCATCAGTCAACTAGGTTACCCCAACAGGTAAATATTTGGCACCACTGCCTAGACGTACTCGGGAAGGAAATAAAAAATAAAAAAATTGATGTGTTGATTATTGCCCTATGGAGAACTGAGCAAAGAATTCATGCCCAATCAATTGAATAAAAATAGAAAGAAGGAACTCGAGGAGGAACAAGCCGCTAGAAAAGCCGTACTCGCACAACAGCAAGCCGAGCGAAGGGAGAGATACAAAAGCCGCGCCGAAGGACTACCGAAGGGAGTAAGTGAAGGCGAGGGTCTAGAGGTATCTGACCGGGAGGCTGGGAGAAGTGACGAGGACTGCCTAGAGGAAACAAGGAGCTTGTTCGGGTCCTTAACCTTAA
>MU227443.1:1640832-1659953 GCA_018584345.1 Thuja plicata
CCGACAGTTAGGGATTCTGAACAGCGTTGCATAAAGACACAGTTATTGACGGCATCACATTCTCTAAAAAAAAAAAAAAAAAAGATGACAAATAAAGAACATTTACATAGTGAGTAGCATATGGTACCGAAGGGAAGCACATAACCAGTTATTGGCCATTTGCGCAGGCACCGTAAGCGGTTGGCAGAAAGAGTATGGCATCAGACGAAAATCACGAAAATGGTGTGCGTCATGGACTTTTGTGTGGGTTTGAAGTTGTTGTGCGAGTACGGCTTTTCTAGCGGCTTGTTCCTCCTCGAGTTCCTTCTTTCTATTTTTATTCAATTGATTGGGCATGAATTCTTTGCTCAGTTCTCCACAGGGCAATAATGAACACATCAATTTTTATTTTTTTTATTTCCTTCCCGAGTATGTCTAGGCAGCGGCGCCAAATGTTTACCCGCTGGGGTAACCTAGTTTACTGATGCATAGATGCGGAAATGCAAATACATAAGATAGATAATAATCTTTATTAATCATTCTTAACTTGAGTACATTTACAATAGTCACTCTCCTCCCTCCTCTCTCCGAAGAGAAAGTACATTGCTTATATAAACCCGAAGGGGTGTGACCGAACGTCACCACCGATTCCCAACTGTCGTCCGGTAGTAACTAAGTACCGTCGGCTACACATAATATAACTAACACAGAATAATGTAAACTCTACAGCTAACACACACACACACACATATATATATATATATATACACACACAAATCCACGAACCGGATTCGCGAGCCCGAATACGTCCCCGAATCCGAATCGGCAACTTAGGAATTAGTTGCAACATATTCAGAAAGATATAGCTTTTTTATCATTTGTCAGATATCTGAAAGTACAGAATATCATTAGAGTCGTCCCCAACTATGAACAACAAATACACATATATAGAAAACCGATGTTGGTTAAGGCTACCAACCGTCAGTAACTACTAACCAACAATTAACAATCGGTTAGGGACTAACTCACATAAATACAAAACATAATTATTTATTACATAGCTGACTATAACATATTTCTTTATTTCTTGCCCACTACAGCTAGGTAGTCTCAACATGGTTTTATAGGAGGCCATAAGATTACCCCAAATAGAAGGGTTCCAAAGATTGTAGAGAGGCAAAATAGTGGGTCAATGTAATGTTCCCTTTGTAGGTTAATTGGGAGGTTAAAAGGGAATAATTAATTAATTAAATTAAGTTGTATTAATTTTGGATGACTGATTATTTTCATAAAGTTGAACAGTTCAAATTAAAAAATGACTTTATCTGGCCCAAAATATGAAGTTAAATTAGTCACTTTAGGCAAGAAATTAAATGTTATGGGAAATAATATTTATTATCTTTGCAAGTATATAAAAAGGAGAATTGAAAAGGGAAAGTTTAATCTTGGCATTTCATTTTTGTAAAACTCTAACTTTGGAAGTGAGCAACTATTCATGTTTTGCCCTAGGACAAAATCCGATGGCAATATTGGTTTCAAGGATGGAAGCCCACCTAGCTAATTTATAGGTGGATCATACAAGATTCACAGGTATGTATAATATGTGGAGATTGAGGAGATCTGTATCTAGGTATTGAAATAATATTTTCCTCGATTTGTGGCCATGCTTGGAGAGCGAGTCTGAAAATTATTTCCCAATATTTTTTGCAACCAATTTTGATAGATTATTTTTGGAGGGGGTCTTGAAACTGGTTATCAGAAGACCATACAAATTGGAGCAAGAGTATGGAGTTCATGGCAGATCTTAGGCAGGTCAATGAGGATATTGTGAAGGTTTCCTAGTTTGCAGGCCACCATAGTCCAGCAGGGGGTGTGAGACCAAGGAGTTAGTAGGAGTTGCAGCTATTTTTCTAAGGGTTTAAACCCCTATACAACCTGTCGCCACCCTCACTTTGGGAAATATTCACTTAAAAACTCCTGTATGCACACATAAATTGGGATGTGAGGGTGAAAAGAAGTCATAAGGATAGCCACTGCTGTTTATATAGGGAATTCTGGAACCCTATAGTTCGCAATCTATGTGAATGATTACAACTATTATGTTTGAGTCTGCAGCAATTACAACAGCAGTTTGGGTGACTGTAGCAGCAACAGTGGAAGAATATTGGTCTGAAAGAGGTATAAACCAATCAATATGTTGGCAACAACAAGCAACAATAGATTATTGTATGAGTTGTCCATTTAGAGATCAGATTACTCTCACTTAATCTGCAGACGTAATGCTATAATAGATTATATATGCAATGTATGCTAGTAACCTGTTGAATGAGACATATATATGCAATTTATTTCTGTTTGATCAATATATGCATTTTGTTGAACATTTAGAAATTTCACATCAAATTTAGAAACTTCCCCAGTGGCATTCCGTCAAACATTTGTAAGAATCCAAAACAAATTAGTTTGAAACTCTACAATCCATGCTGATCCTTTGTCAGCTCTACCTTCATGTATAATGAACCTAAACACAGGATGAAAGCAGCGACGTGGCCATCTTTGTCAAGCAAGTCATGGGCATAAAGAGTCAAAAGGGATCAATTGGATGTCTGCTCTAGTAAGCAACAACTCAAAGGAGGAAGGTGATTGATAGTGGTAGTGTTAATGGTTTGTTTGTTTTGTTGGTTATTTCACAGGCATGAGCTCTGATGTATTATTCTTTATAAAATTATATAGTTTAGGTTTTATAGTTCTTCCAAGTGACATAGGGAAAGCAAAAGATCTTCAATTTCTCAATTTGTAACTATTTTAGAAACTTCCATGCTGATTTTTGTACTTCTTTTTATTGTGATGTTACTAAAAAGGGCACAACCCCCATGGTAATAATTCACCAACAACAAAAAAAAATTATATGACTATCTAAATATTAACTTTTAAGCATATTAATTTAAATTAATATAAAGATTTATAATGGCATAGTATTTTGGTACCATGTTCGTGCTTTTATAGTGGTCATCTAAGTTTAAGCTCCCAATTTTGATGGTAATTGGACCCCTCGTTATGCTCCAAAGAGATCAAGGGACCGTTGACTCCCTCAGACTTACCAATAAAAATATATATAAATAATATATTATATAAATATCAATTATAATAAATTATTTGAGTTTTTCAAAGTTGAAGTGGTCGATACTTATATCTAGTTGAAACTCAAGATTTAAAAAATTAAAAAACAAAATCAATTGATATTAGCTTTTTTTTAAAATTATTTTATTTTTCAAATTAAGGCTGAATGAAGAGAATAGTGTAAAGGCTACAGGGTGACCGTGTAATACACAGCATGGAAGCTAATTGTGAGGGCTGCACATTTGAAGTGGAATAACATCATTCTTTTATTTATTTTCTTCTTAGTCTCGCCTTTGTTTCTGTTGTGCTTCTCTGTGGTCACCGTGTGGTGACCTTTCTGAGAGCTGCCCCCTTGTTTGTACTCTCTAGTCCCATTGACCTGTTTGTATTCACTTGTTGGATGTTAATAAATTATCTTTATCTTTGTCTACTTGTCCGGAAATGGTAATGAGGATTTACAGAGCTTACCTTTGATTTTGAAAAATGAACGTCTAGAACATGCAGCCACCACAGGTGGTGTCCAAAGGGATGGGGAAGGGATATTTCATCCCCTTTATGCCATTCCCGGAACATCCCCACTTTGGGTTTGGCCCTTTTTAACTCAAGGGTGTGTCCCTGGGAAACACTGAAATGAGCAAGTTAAATTGCAGACAAAGCAGCTGTGACCAAACATTGGAACAGTTATAAATGAGGCTCAAGGTAATCGTTTGTTTTTTTAATAGTGTGTAACAAGATTATTTTTCAATACCAAACTAAATAATGCAAATGGGATCAGCAGTACATTTCCTAGTTGCATAAATTTACAAATTAAATTGTTGTTGCAGAAATACACATTTTCCCTCCCCACAGAAATTTTTGGGAAGAAGTTTCAGATTTTTTATAGCATGGGAAGTTGGAACAGCACACTGATCATTTGAGTTGGAAATTTTTTATCATTGATTCATTATCAATAGTAAGTAGATGCGCTCACAAGCCTTACCAAGAACTTTATTCATCAGAAATTGGTTGGCTAAATTCAATCATGTAGTCATATGATTTGTAGTGTTGTATGACTATGATGACAATTGATTTCTTATACGCTATTAGTTGCTGAGTATCCTAAGTCAAGTTACTTCCTTTGCAGTTTCCCCATTTGTCTAGAGTTCCAAGCCGCCTGAGTCTGCTACTACTGAGGCTTTCCCCAAAGATCTAGATGTCATACACTGTCAAGTTAGTTCATTTGTAAATCTAGAAGGTGGGAAGAAGGGAATAGATATAGGCATCAATTTAAATATAGTCAGTTTTGATATAGATATTTTATATTATAATAACTTGGAAAAGACTTGATGAAATGAATGTGTTAGCTGGCCCATATTATGCTATGTCCAGACGGTATCTGGAAGTGTCATCAATTGTTCAAATATCCCTTGGCCGACCCTGCTTCATCTTTATATTGTTGTATGCAAATAGGTTGGGAAAATCTCTGATGCTACTGTTGTATATTGCATTCAGTACATGAATAAACTGACAAGTTCTTATTTATCCTCTGTATATATTTCTTTCTGGTTTGGCTGAGCATACTACGATTATATATGCCCCACTACATAATTTAGTTAGTCCATTCCCTTGAAAACGCAAAGCAAATTAAATTTTGAATGCAAAGCTTCAACCATGAACATTGAAATGCTTTATATATATCTTGTTTAATGAATATTCTTAGATGCTTTAACTGCATTTGGTTGTGTATATTCTCTTAAAGAAATTATTCTGTTGTGTACCATGTAATTTCTTTGAAAATCCAACTTCCGATTCCAATGGAATGTCAAAACAAAACAGAATACGGACTGTGTTAGAAGCTTTGAAAATCGTATCTGTTGTGAACAGTGATATTGATCAGGATTTGTTAAGATTGGTAGGTGTTTCTATTTTGAGATTAATGCTGTCTTTTACATTTTCAGGAAGTATTTCCTGCATTCTTGGATTCATTTTACCATTGCAAATAAATGTGTCTTCATTATTAAGATATCTCTAATAGAATTTTGATGAAAACCCATCCTTCTTAGGCATTTATGATTTTATCTGATTGTAGAGAGAATGTGTCATTCTTGAGATCGTTCTCTAATACAGTTTTATCAATTCCTTATTTTTGTTGTTGTGTTGAAGTATTCCTGAAATATCTGATAAATAGGCTTTGGTATTTCTCCCTTTGAGTTTTTCTTACATAAGAAGCTTTGTTTAACTATCTCCATCTCCTCAATCTTTAGTTCCTTAAAGAGCATACCTTCCTGTCTTCAGATTGAAGCAATATGATTTGAATTTATACATAGGCTTCATTGGCCGAATTATTTTTTGCTTCCATCACACCATCTCTCTGATCTTGAATTCTGAATTCCTATTTCCAAAACATTGTTCCATTAAATGAACAGCCGTTCTTTTTGATCTATTAACAGCTGGTTGGTCCTTGTACTGAAACACATTTTTCAATGTACTATATTGGGGTATGAGATTAAGATTGGAATGTATCATATTTACCCAAAGCTTTTAATGCCTTTCTGTTGGAGCAGCAGTATATTGTTTCACTTCTAATTTCTTGCTAAACTATATATCTGATGATATTCATGTGCTTCTTCAATAAATTAGAATAAAATATCTGGTCTTTCTATAGTTGTTCACTTGGTGCAACATTGTACGACATTTGGTGTTATTTTGAGATTCAATACAGCTTTAGAAAATGTTTCATGGTTTGGTTGGTGAAGTTAATCTTGTCCAAGCTTTTGGAAATAGGTGGAATTTCATAGTAAATACTAAATAGTTGAAGGCATGCTGAAACTTAAGAGATTGTACAGCTTCATAAGTATCTGCACGATATAAACAAATTATATGCATTTTTTCCGGAGCTTTTCCTTTCAATCAAATGGACTGAAAATCTCCTGTACACTCCCTGTGAAATTTCATATTACTATTGTGGTAAGGAGAACAAAAATGCCAATGAGGAAACCAAACAAACACTGCAGTTGACAGATTGGCAATCTAAATCACTTATCATTTACTTTTGTCACAAGTAGCTCCCCGTCAGTTGATATCACTCATTTTTGTAAACATTAGAACAGGTACAAGGTCGAGACCGTAATACAGTAAGAGATGTAGCAAAACAGCTTGGATTGGAAGGTTCTTATATTCCTCGTACTTACATCGAACAAATTCAGCTGGAAAAACTTCTGAAAGAAGTTATGGTATGTCATTTTTGCAATATTGGTGGGAAATTTCCTAGGTGTGATACACCTATAAACTCGTTATTGGGCTAAAATTATTTCTATATTTATTATGCCCATATTGTGATTTATTCAAATCTTTTAACATACATGGTCTATTTTCTCTGGATTTTGTAGGCATTACCAGAAGATCTGAAAACAAAGCTCAGCATTGATGAAGAATTTGTTTCTAGTCCAAGGCAGTCACTTCCTGGAACTCCTACACATAACCTACCTACAAACAAGAAATACTCAAAGAGGCAAGCTTTGAGCTTTGTGCATGGGAAAACTGACATCTTTGGGGATCAAAAGTTGTATTATTTTGCCAAATGATAGAATCTTGTGGTCATCTGAGTGACAATCTAACAAGTAATCTCAATAACTCTAATTCTTGTCTTCATGCAGTCTGAGCTTGACAAGGAATCCCACAAAACGCATACCAGTAAGGTGATTCTCTTTTTTTTGAAAATAAATTAACCAAAGTAGCCAGATACGCCTCTGTACCTCCCCAGGCGTGTGTATCCCTGCATCCGATATGGATACGTGTTGAAAGGGATACAGCCGAATACATGTCAAATATTGTATCCACGCGTGCCCAAAAAACCATGATTTTCCAATTGTGTCGAATACTGCGTGATTTTTTTTTTTTCTTAATTTGACGTATATCTTCCTAAATTTAATTTAAAAAGACCTACACCAAATGAGAAAGACAAATGAAATGTTTTTCTATTTAAGCAACCCATTTTTTCAGGTTATCTTCCAATGCAACTCTACTATTTTGCATATTGTAAATTGTTAAATCAACTTATAATTATTTATGTATCAATTATGTATTTGTGTTGCTTTTGAAGTAATGAAAATCTCTAATAACTTAGAACAGTGTGTTAAATATATGTGTATGTGTTATTTATGAATGTTGTATCCAGCTGTATCCATATTGGGGTTATTAAAAAATGGCTGTATCTGTATTTGTATCCCTAGCTGTGTCCATGCAACTTTATAGTTTACCTTACAAGATCCCTATCTTCATGTTCTAATCATGTACTGTTGCATTCTATTTAAGCGACCCATTTTTTCAGGTTATCTTCCAATGCAACTCTACTATTTTGCATATTGTAAATTGTTAAATCAACTTCTAATTATTTATGTATCAATTATGTGTTTGTGTTGCTTTTGAAGTAATGAAAATCTCTAATAACTTAGAACATTGTGTTAAATATATGTGTATGTGTTATTTATGAATGTTGTATCCAGCTGTATCCATATTCGGGTTATTAAAAATGGCTGTATCCGTAGCTGTGTCCATGCAACTTTATAGCTTACCTTACAAGATCCCTATCTTCATGTTCTAATCATGTACTGTTGCATTCTTTTGACCAGTGAATTAGATCGTTTGCCTTCAAATCAAAGAGATCGCAATCGGACTGAGTTACCAAGACTAGATGTTAACAACAAAAGATTTTATGGTCGATTACCCGATTCACCAGCTTATTTATCAGAGAACCAGGTGAGCACCACTGGAAATAAAGATCGGTAATTTGCCAAAATCAATCTTTGACATTAAAAGCTCATTTATAATTTGACCAGTGGCATGATTCTGCTTAGTGTTTCACTTTCCTTTTCCTTTTATAGGGAATAATAACTCAGCTATCAGAACAGATATCTACTTTGAATGAGAGATTGGATGAGTTAGTGTCACGTCTTGACAAATTGAATGCTAAATCTGCACCTGTAAGTGGATCTCATAGCCATCAAAATTTGACTCTTCAAGCTGAACCTTGCGGTGTCCCTACCCCAATATCAAGTAACATCATGAATGGGCCTCGAATGACAGTTAGTACATCAAGTGGGCAGCTTACAGTTGAATCATCATTGATGGAAGAGGTAAAGATGATCCTTATTTCATTTTTTGGTTTTCTTTCACAGTACTCTGCACCCATTCCATTCACATGAATTGAGGATTGTGTTTTACTTAATATGATGGCAGATAACACTTCTCACCAGGGGTCAACGGCAAATAGGGCATCAGTTGGACATTCTTAGCACTCTCCTACATGAAAACTTGGGTCATCGTAATCAGCAAGAGAGGAATGAGAAAACCAAGTTCTTAAACAACATTAATGTAGGTTACATGACTTGTTCCTTTGTTTTTCTTTTGGCCGGTGTGAGTACTGTGCTACTCCGGACAATGAGAAAGCATTGAATTGCTGTCAAGGAAGTACACATTTTTGTTTCTCACAATTGGGAATTGTTAGTTCTGTAAATACACATAATGATGTTTGCTACACTGATCTGTAAATAGGATTTTTTATCGAAATTGAGAAATGTATAGAAATCCTAAATGAGAGCTCCCGGTGCAGTTATCTCCATGTCAGTATTAGATCTGAATGTTCCACAAATCAGCGAATTTGTGTTGCGGAGTAGTTACATATGCTACAAGTGATATTCCAGACAATGAGAAAGCATTGAATCACTCTCGACAAGGTGTTGTGATATTAGAAGCATTTTATGAAAATTCCCTGCATCGCAAAATTGCTTCCATACTTTTGTCTGAGCTCTATATTTTAGTCTGCTACATGTGATATTCTGGATAATGAGAAAACATTGAATTGCTGTCAAGCAAGGAGGAACACATTTTGTTACTCACAATTGGGAACTGTTAGTTTTGTAAATACACATCATGATATTTGCAACACTGGTCTGTAAATAGGATTTTTTTAATCTGATTAAGAAATGTATAGCAACCCTAAATGAGAGTTCCTGGCACAGTTATCTCCATGTCATTATTAGATCTGAATGATACACACATCAGAATATTGGTGAGAGGCATTTTATGAAACAGAAAATCCCCCGCATCTCAAAATTTATATTCCATATTTTCTATTTGGGCTCAATATTTTGATCTACTAGTACTGATAGAAGCATTTTAAGAAATTCCCTGCATCTCAAAATTGGTATTCCAATTTTTATCCGGGTTCTCTATTTTCAGATCAAGGTTTAGTATAAGCATATTATAGACCCTTTGCAAGTCCCGTGAATGAATGAAAGTAGGAATTTTAATAACATCCATACAACCTAGCAGTCTAAGGGATCAAGAGATACAAAATTAACACATTTTCAAATGTTTTTTCATGTTTGTTTTTCTGTTACGAGTCTTGAGTAAGAAACTGGCTGTTTTGTGAGGCCTTGCCTCCTAAAAAACTCAATCAAACTGTCCACCTTTAACTCCCTCATTTCAAACATGTGGAATGTCATTGGGTTATTAAATGATTTAATGGTTGTCTACATCTTATGGCATTTCTATTTGACACATCAATGTTCTTGAAAAGGCAAGCTAGGAACTCAACATAATATAAAATGTGTAATAAGTTTTTTTTCTCAACTACCACCTACGTCAGTGTTCTTGAAAAGGCAAGCTAGGAACTCAACATAATATAAAATGTGTAATAAGTTTTTTTTTCTTTTTATTTAGAGCAACTACCACCACATGTGCAATCAAGAATATGAAATCACATTTAGTTAAGAGTATAATGTTATTAGGGTTCATATATCTTTATAATATTTATACAAAGTTCTAATATAAACTATATTTTAAAGAAAAAACTATTCAATTAACAATTTTATAAATGTCATATTTAGTAAATTATTAATTTTGTTTATATATATTTTGAAGAGGTGTGAAAATTATCATATATGTACTTTTTATTCCCTCTATATTTAAAGAGAGGTTCCTCAAGGAAAAATGATTATGCGAGGAGATTTTTTATTGGTGAATTCTTACTTTGGAAATGGGGATTTGAAGAGGCTATTTAAAAGATAAAGAGAGAATTTAATGTCAAGGTTCATAGTCTATTTTATGACAAGCCTCAATCGTTTAAAAAAAATATATGATGCCTCTTTGTATGTGTTCCACGGTGTTTCCAAGATGGGGATGATAGGATGATAAGGGACACATTTTGAGGAAAATAATTTGAGATCCATTTTTTAGGGACAATGGAGGGACAACAATTTATATAAATTTGTAGAGAGACTCAAATTTCTACAAATCAACAACAATGAAATAATAAATTTAATCATGTCAATAGTATAACAATATTATGATGATAGAACAGCACCAATATATTATAGTATAATTTATAACAATACTATTTAATTGTTCAAATTTTAAAGCTTAAAGCTTAGAAATTTAAATTGAAGTTTAAACTCAGTCTCAGATTTTAAAATATAATTATGCCTCATCTAAGATATCAATATCAAAAGAACTGCATCACTATCAAGTTGAATTTGTGGTTCATTCAATGGAATTTTAACCAATCTTAGAGGCATCTCTCCCTCGTCAATATGTTTATCGTTTTTAGGATCAACATCCTAACATTTGGAGTCTACCAATTCTAAAGTCTCAAGGCACTATGAATTGCACCTAATTTTTTTCTCATTTAGAGGTAAGCCTATTCGTTTTGATCAAGTGATACTAGAGGAACTAGCAATCTATGAGCAGACAAATAACAAATAGTTTCAACTTTGGTGTACCCACGCCTGAAATTTCTACTATCAAATAAGTTTTTTTAATATCTAATATTGGCTCTATCCATACTAGCCTCTAGCTTGCTAATTGTAAGACCTTGATTATCAAAAATTGAAGTTAGTGCTTTTATAGTATATTGCCTCCTTATTGGTATACATATTGCAAAGACCCTTCTTAAACCCATCCATTACTTGATCATCTTTAGAAGGAAAAAATCACTTGGGTCTAGGTGCATATCATTTGGGAATAAGAGCATAGGCAACCATATTAAAATGGGTGTTCATTATGTTCCACCTCTTTGTGACAACAAATCTAATATGCTCCTCATATAATTGTACTATAGGATCCTTGTCACGAATTGCTTCCCTTATTCAAGTGTGCTATCAAAAGTCTCATAAATATGTTAAAGGCTAGGAAAATTCATATTTGCATGCTTGATTACCCCCACAAGAAGTGATATGATAAAGCAAAAATGTTTACAAGCAACATTTAGAATAATATTAGACATTAACATTATTAATATTGTAAATTAAAATTTAAAAATATAAACAAAGTATAAACATATTGATTATTAAATAATTATTTTTTATCTATTATTGAATCGCTAATATCATTAAACACCCTTTCTTTCATCCACTTCCCTTCTGTCTTTGAACCCACTTTTTCTACTCTCCAAAAACCACCATGAATTGTAGAACATCTTACATCTCCATCATCCTCTCCAAAAAAATAAAAATTAGCTAGCATATTTGGTCTCAACTAGTTTGTAAAATTTTTTCTTTGAATAAGACTAGAAAATATAAGTGTACACAAATATTTGTATATCTCTAGTTTCAACTATTATCTTTACCCAATCTATTTTGCCAATGTCGTTCAAAACATTATTTAAAATATACGTACACTATGGAGTCTAGAAAATATGTTTGACGTAAGAGCTTTCATATATTTAATTGACTAACTTACATACACAGTTAATTTGTTACAACTTGCACAACATCAGAAGACTAACGTCCTTTATGTCCTTTAAAAAAAGCCTATTGGTATTCAACATCCTTATGTTTCCTAGAGCAATTAATAGCTCTAAGAAAGTATGAGTCAACGAAACATGTAACGATGCTATTGATGAAGATCATTTAAAGATCTCTCGCGATGTTTGTATCCGCTTCCACTATTGCTCCAACGACTATTCCCGTGCACGTTGCATGTTTGAATTCGAAGGCCTCTACAACACCGCTCGATGGGGTTTGTTGGGTACCGACAATACCCTCCTCGTTGGCACCTGCAGAAACAATGGCTACGACCGTCCTTGGCTCCCGCCCAGATTTGAACCCACCCTTTGCCTCAATGCTCCTTGGATTGGGTTGGGGTCGTCTTCTGTGGGTGTGTTGGGTGCTTCCCCATTGCTAGGTGTTTCATGCCTAGTTGTGGGTGGTTTGAGGATTCTTAATGTTGTTCCTAACACTGCTGGTGGAGGGGTTTCCACAAAAGTAGTGCTCAGTAAACACTCTTCTCAAAGACCCAATACTAGGCCTGCTAATGTCATGGAGGGGATTTCCTTTCGGAAAAAAAAAATCTGCTACCGGTGGACAAAGCTATGCTTGTGCTGCTAAATTAAAAAATCTGCTACCGTTGGACAAAGCTATGCTTGTGCTGCTAAATTTGTTGCTACTATTCCTTCAAAGGAGAAAGCTTGACCCCTTGCTTGTTTCAAGACCTCTCTTGAGGTGGTGTGGCTTGGATGTGGTAGCTAATGTGGACTTCTAACAATATTGCAGGTCGGTTTGTAGATTCGTAGGTTTTTAGCCTTCTCTCTCAGATCTTCATCATTAGGAGATCTCTAGTTTCTAGTAGCATTGAGTTTTTCCCTTGCACTAAGGGGTTTTATATTGTCGTTGTTTTTTTTTCAGATGACTGAGATCTACTGTTGAGCACGTCGTGGCTTGTAGGACTAACTCTCTCGTCTGCCAAACCCTGGATAGTCTCCTTCAACCATCTCACTGGACCACTCGATGTGCGTCCAGTGTGGATTCATCTTCCCAATCTTCCCTTTCATTTTTGGGAGAATTCTTGTTTTGAGGCCATCAACAACTCTATTGGTCAGTTTCTAAAGGGGAACGAGACTACGACTGCTATGGGTCTCTCTACATTTTCTCGCATTTTGGTTGACATTGACATCTCCACACCTCTTCTTGGGGATGTGGTCCTCATGGTTGGGGATAGGCCATGGACTTCATCGTTGGATTATGAGGGCATCCCCTTTCGATATCAATGATGCTTCTCTACTAGTCATCTAACAACAAATTGTTCTCTCTAGCACCATAAAGGAGTTGACACTTGGAAGGATGTGAATGATAATCATTTGAGTATATTGGGCTCGGATTCTTCCTCTGATGATTTTTCACATGTTCACGATGATGACTCCTCTTAGAGTGATGCTCTTGTTGTTGTCTCCTCGAACTTGGTGGACTCGATTCCACCTCCTATTGTTGGTGCATCCCCCTCTGGTCATGTGGACCATTCTCTAAATGCTACTCTAGATCGGCCTCAACCTTTGGTTGTTGATTTGCAACCTTGTTAGCACTCTACCCCTTGTGTTGACAACCCTACAAAGAGGGTTCCACCACTTGCACCCCCTTGTAGAGGGGACCCTAGTGATAGTATTGCTTGGACGATTGTCCATTAGTGTATGAAAAATCATTCTTTAGTCTCTCATCCGCCTCCCCATGCTATGGGTGAGTTATTTTCCCACTCTTTATGTGGGTTTCTAGTTGTTCTGCTAGTGTAATGTTAATGGTATATTTTTTGACCTTGTTGCAAATGGATTTTTTGGTCTGACATTGTAAGGGACAATGCCCTTCTTTTGTTGTTGTTGTTTATAATAAAAAATAATAATATTAGTCAACGGTTGATATCAATTATCAATCCACCCATCCTTGGTAATGAAACAATTAGTCCTCGTCCATGTTAGTGTCATATCCACCAACAATATGTACACCTTTGAAATTTGTTTGTTAAGAATGGAGTACTTATGCAATCTATGTTCTCCAAGGTGGGCATGAGAGGATACTACTTCCACCACATCTCTTAACATACCTTTGAGATAAGGAGACCTTTCCAAATGAAATGGGATGGGACAAGCATAAAAAACTTGGCCACTTAATCATCAACTTCTTCATTTTGTCGTAAACGTGTTAACCTTACCACACTATTTTCCATGTACCTATGTAATAATTCAACTCTCAAAAAAAGATTATCATAGAGTTGTATGCTTCTTCATTCATTGCTCACTCAATATTTTTGAAGATATATCATTGATACAAGCATGAATTTGTTTGGGTAGGACTAAAAGGGTATGTTCAAAAAAAATTGGTTGAATGTTTGGTCAGTCAAAGAAATAAATGGGAGACAATCAAGACATAGGTTCAGTCTCTTGCAGCACTTAGTTATTCCTAGTCAACATTGGGAAAAGGTTTCCATATACTTTATCATAGGGCTTACAACATCTAAAGGTAAGAAAGTCATCATGGTGATGGTGGATGGCCTCACTAAACATACACATTTCATTGCACTATTGTATCCTTTTACAACAAGTATAATGGAAAAATCAATTTTAGATAATAGCGAAAATTGCATTTTGTTTATAATAAAAGCAGCCAAAACAAGGGGGTTGTCCCTAAGAAAAGAAAGGCCCAAAGGAAAAAAAATAGGTCATCAACAACAAATAGGCAGCACAACAGCTGTTGACTAGAAAGATAAAATACAAATTACAAAGGCTAGAAGACCTTCAAAGGAAAGGCCAAACTCACACCCCATGAGAAGATGATCGAGAATTTCAAGAAAATCTCTTCCTACATCGTCGGAAAACTGTCCAGACAATGTTATCCTTAGGCTCACCAACAAAGGGAGACCCCGCTAGGACACCCATCAACAAAAATTGCATGTTATACCTAAGGTTATTGTCAATTATTGTAATCCTGTTTTTAGAAGAAATTTTGGATATAGATTTATTTCCATGTTTGAATACTTAATTTTCTCGTAGTTCTTTGTATCATCCTCAATCTGATCAATAAATTGAGGTTGTTAATAATTTTTTGGATGGATACCTATATTTTTTCACTTCTGAAAAGCAATCTCAATCGGTAGATTCGCTACCACTATCATCGTGGTGATATAACACTTCCTTTCATAGTTTATCAAAAACATATTCATTTTGGCACTATATAAATATCATCCTCCTTCCATTACATTATCATTGAGGGTGTCACCGCGAATTCAGGTTGTGGAATTCCAAATGCATCATCAACAAGTAATTATAGGACTCAATGAGAATCTTTTCATGACACTGAATTGAATGAAGCAACAAACAAATCAACATTACTGCACTGAAAATATTTTGAAGTTAGGGATTGGATTTTCTTGAGATCGTGTCTTTACAAGCAAATGTCACTAAAACAATAGAGGAAAAATAAGTTCTCTAAAATAGTATGGCCCATACAAATCAAGAAAAAGATAGGAAGTGTTGCCTAAAAGCTTGAGTTGCCACCAACAACAAAGATGCATCCAATTTTTCATGTTTCTTGTTTGAAGAAAGTAATTGGTTGTAATATCCCTACATAAGCAATATTATCAAAGTTCGATGAAGAAGGAACAATCATATTGGCACCCAATCTCATTCTTTAATCATGCATAAAGAAGTGGAGGACACGAACACTCATTGAGTATCTCATCCACTAGAATAATTTACTAGTTGAACATGTTGCATGGGAAAATGAAGAATTCCTTCAAAACCATCCACACTTGATTGGAATTAATGAAAATGCATCTTTGAAGATGGGGTCAATGTTATTCCCTTGGTTGTAGAGTATACATTATCTTATCAGTAATTGACTTATGGCTATCCTAACTCTTAATTATGCCATATTATCATTCTTATATTATGTGCAATGAGAAAAAGGAAGGCAAGATACATAAGGGATTCATCCACCTTTTTCTAATGCATAATCGAAAGGAAGATGACCTAATAGGCTCAAGTAGGACTTAAACGCTAAGTGGGTGCAATGATCCTTCATGATTAGTGACTAAGAATGAAATGATCTAACGATGCAAGAAAAATGACTAAATAAGAAAATATGAGCAGTTTCTGAAAATACAGACTAGCGAAAAACAGACAGTGAGATACAATTATCTGAAACGGAAACCTGGAAGCAGAATTTACCTATGATATGAATGTGAGGGTGTTAGACATGAACAAAATGCCTTGGGCATTTTGTTTACGGGAACAAGAATCTTGCGGCATTTTTTCTCGGGATTTATGCCTAAAACTTTGATAGTCAATCCCACATATCCTAATCTTTCTAGAATAATTCAAACAGTTGTTCCACTTGTACCTACACATAGAAAAATAGGTAAAAGATTGTGGAAAGGGGTTTCCCTTGATCAAATCCTTGTATAGGAATCAACCTTTAAAATGAAACAAGATTGCATAAAGGAAAGTGAATATGAAGGTAAATATTATATCTACCTTGCCAATACTTCATGAATGGATATTGAGATCACACGTATTTATGGAGATGTTTGAATTGTAATTGTTCACCTTGGAATGTAGAAAGGAATCAAGGATGTCTTCATAAATGTATGGATCTATGAGTGTCATTTTGGATCTTCAATGTTATTATGCTTGATTGAACACTTGTTATGAAAGAATGCATATGGATGAACAAAAGGATCTTCTTGCTTTCTTGAGAACTCTTCTACTTGGCCATGGGAGAAAATATTTCTACAATAGAGAAGATTTCCTTGGATGCTTGGAGAGATGCTAGATCTTGGATGCTTGCCTTCAAATATTGAATTTACTTAACTTCTTGATTGCAACACCCACAAGATCTAGCTTCCCACTGAAACACCGCAACAAGGCTCTAGCTCAAATTTGGGCCCAATCCTTGGGGAACAAAATGCCCTAGGCATTTTGTTCCTAGGAACATAAAGCCTTGAGCATTGTGTACCTAGGAAAAAGCACCAAAATTTACATGGGATGTTGGGAAGATAGGGTAGATGTCGGATCAGGGGAGATAGGTAGCTGAATCAAGCATAATAAACTTGAGATCTCAAAATTGCCGAAATGGGGCCTAACTAAGAATCCAATTATTGGTGCAAAAATTTTAGGACGGTACATTTAGCCCCTACTTTAGCGGGAATATGAGACAATATCATGCTCACAGTAAACTAGACCAATGCATTGAAAAAAAATTCATCAAGGTAAAGGAGACAAGGAAACACCAAGCCCCCATTAAATCCAAAACCAAGATAAAAGAGGAAAAATGAGAGAGAGAGAGAGAGAGAGAGAGAGAGAGAGAGAGAGAGAGAGCTAGCCTAGTAAGGTATTGCCTTACTATGGATCATGTAAAGGTAAAAAAATGTTGCTGCGAAAAGTGGAATTGATAGTCTACCAAGCTATGAGATTCCAATCAACCCATCAAAATAGATTAGTCTTTAAGGAAATCTTGTCTCCATTAAAGGATCCTAAAAAAAGTGGTATGTCTAAGGACCAAATGAAAGTGGTCAGTCAAAGGACCAAAAATAGGGTTTAGTCTTAGGATCCATTGAATAATGCTCAAGGCATGATAATGTAAACATGAACACAAGGAAAGCTTTGTCTCCTTGGCCATCTACATAAGAGATTTCATTGAGTGTGTGTGTGTGTGTGTGTGTGTAAAATGTGAAACAAGGACCAGAGTGTATGCCCTCACATTAAAGCGATAGCAAACACCTTAACAAGAGAAATAGATTTAAAGGAGCATACATGCACCCACAAGAAATGTTTCCACTATGAGATGCCCCAAATAAAGGACAAACCAAGGGAAATGAACACTTGAAAAGGAGAGCACAAAATTTATCTACTAAATATGGGGTTAGTATGATCATATTATAATTATGTATATCATAATTATATCAAAATGAACTGTCATCATCCCCAAAAGGTAGTAGAACTACAAGCACAATGGAAGGTCACATAAGAGATACAAAGAAGAGTATTTTTGGGTCGTCATTACAGAGACCAAAAAGAATGGTAGCTATCGTTTTGCGTCAACCCCTTTCAGAAAACACAAAAGTAGATTTACGAAAAGTAGCACATGCATGAGGGTAATACCACAATAGTGGGTTACACTTTTCGGGAGGAAGGAATTCGCCCCGAAAAGTGTGGCCCACTAATAAATTCATCATACTTTTGATCGGAACGACGAATCACTTTCGATCGGAAGTGAGTAACTTCTGATCGAAAGTACCTAAAATGGGTACTTTCGATCGAAAGTAAGCAAGTACTTTCGATCGAAAGTACTTGCTTACTTTCGATCGAAAGTAACTAGGTTTTTTTTGGCAGAATAAAAAACCCGCCGAAACAGTCATTTTCACTGTTTCGGTTGGGTTGAAAGTGACAGGAGAGAAAAGTGGGCTTCTGTTTTATTGAACATTTTTATCAGGTTTTTCACATTTATAATTTGCATATTTTATTATTTTATAATATATATTGTTTGTATATATGCATTATAATGTTTTTTTTATATATATTGTTTGTAAATTTGTGTATATATGCATGTATATGTGTATATATGCATGTATATATATGCATATATATGTGTATATATATGCATATATGTGCATATATGTGTATAATGTGTATATATACATATATGTGCATATATATGTGTATATGTGTATATATATGTGTGTGTATATATGCATATATATATATGTGTGTGTGTGTGTGTGTGTGTGTACATATGCATATATGTGCATATATATGTGTATAATGTGCATATATGTGTATATATGTACATATATATATGCACATATATGTATATATGCACACACACATATGTGTGTGTGTGTGCATATATATGCATATATAATATATGTGTGTATATATATATATGTATATGTATATGTATATATGCGTATATATATATATATGCATATATATATACATGCATAATATTATGTGTATATATGCATTTATAATATATATATGCACACACACACATATGCACATGTGTATATATGTTCATATATATGCATATATATGTATATGAAAATAAAATTAAACATTAAACTCTAGATTGAACCATATATATATATGCACTTGTGTATATGAAAACAAAATTAAACATTAAACTCTAGATTGAACCCTAACCTTGATTCTAAATTGAATTACACATTAAAACATTTTGAACTCTAACCTTAACACTCAATCAAGTTCAACCTTAATCCTA
>MU227443.1:1685434-1706766 GCA_018584345.1 Thuja plicata
AAATCATTTAATTATTAGTCTATTATACTCTATGCTTAAGTTATACTTAGGCAGCTTATTATTCTTTAGGGTTTTCCCCTTTAGGGTTTCGGTATCCTTTTATAAGGACTCACCGCTTTGCATTTTAGTAAGGAGATTGTATTGTATTCAGTTTGTTGATAATAGAAGTTTATTCTTTCAACATGGATATCATGTCTCTGGCCTTTTGGCTGCCATAGCTTCTTCTCTCTTCTATTTCTTTGCTTCTACTTTGTGACAGGTTTGCATGCAGGTGTTCTTGGACGAGACGCAACAAAATCTTGATATCTTGGTCAATAGGATCGAGGCTAGGGAGTCTGAGTACTATCAGACGCCACCATCTTATGCTAAAACTGGATTCTGATATTGTTGATGAGATCTCTAAAAATACTTGCTATCTTTAAATTTAGGGGTTTTTGGCCTTCTCTTTCGAACCTGCATGCATGGATTTATAAGTTTTGGGAACCAATCTTATCGGATACCGTTCAAATATACCCTATGGCAAAGGGTTTTTTTATTGCAAAATTTGAAACTGCTGAAGACAGGAAAACTATTTTGTGTGATAGTTGCTTTTCTTGGGAGGATCATTTTCCCTTGATGGCCAAACCTTGGCATTAGGATTTTGATCCTCTTACTGAGACCTTTAATAAAATACCCTTATGGGTGAGGCTTCTAAATCTTCCCCTTTATTTGTGGCTGGATTCTATTCTGGAAGAGGTAGGGGAGGCTATTGGGGATTTCCAAATGGTTGATGCGGTTACCTTTGACATTTTTCATCCGACCTATCCTCGTATTCTAGTGGAGGTCTCTAAGGGTCTCCCTGAGATGATTACTTTGGTTTCCCCTTTGGGCTCTTGGATTCAGAAGCTAGATTACGAGGGAATCTTGTTCCATTGCAGGAAATGCCACATGACTGGTCATCTTGTTGCTCGGTGTTTTTCGATAAAGTTAAATTGAAGAAAAAGCCTTCTTGGTGGTCGGGGGCTTCTGACCAGCATTACACGGTTCATAAATCTATGAATGGGGGTTTGGCTAATGGCTCCTCCCATGATGACCATGCAAAGGATGATGCTATTGATGTTGTTTCGTAGGTTCAGACTAGTGGTGTTGTCTTCTCGGGTGGTGTTGTTGTTCTTGGCCGGATTGTTGAGGTTGTCTCTTGTTCTGCTATCTTGCCTACTAGTGTTGTGGTTTCTGTTGCCCCTATCTCTCCACTGGGGGATTTGGGGACTAGTGGTGGTGTTGTCCCTGTCCCTTCTGTGGATGTTGGTATGGCCAGCCCTGTTTCTCAGATGTTTGTTGGTAATTCTTTGGCTGGGTAGAATGATGCTCTGAAGGTGGAGGATGGATGGACAACAATTAAAGGAAAGAAAGTTAAGTCCTCTACACCTTTTGATATGAACTTAAGATCTCAAAAGGGTGGGCCGAAATGTAAATCTTGATAGTTGTTTGTGGGCCTATTAGTCTAGTTTCAGTTACACTTTGTGGGGATTTTTTGTTAGTTCACTTTGTCTTGTTTGGTGATGATCCACAGTTTTTTTTTGGTTGGCCCCTCATTGCTCTATCTTTTGCTGTCTTTATTTGTAAAAGGTTTTGGGTCCTTTCAAAACCCGTTTTTACTTAATCAAAACAAAACAATGAAGTAAAAAAAGAAGATATTTTCGAGAGAAGTTTATACAAACCTTATACTTTATGTGTCTTTTTCTTAATAGAAACCTCTTCAGCATCATCCAATACAAGATTCATATACTTGTCAAATCCCTACCAGAAATATCAAATAAAATGTCAGAGAGCAACACCAAAGTTACTGTTAATTAATGCATTTACTTGATTTCACACTTGCACTAGGAAAATCATACTGTTTAAAAGTGGCTTTCTCTCAAGTATCTACTTTCTATATAAGTTAACTTTTTTAAACAGAGCAAACCAGGAAAAATCAAGCTTTTCGAACATTTGCCAGGCCACCCAATACTACTTAAGTTTTGCCCAGCCATCTTTATACACATGAACTAGATTATTGTCTAGAATTTTTTTACCACTTACGAAACAAAAGGTTACCCCATCCTAGTCAATACAACTACCAAATACATTCGGTTCCTCCCCTTGCATTGAGAAGAGGACCTCCTTCACTTATATACTGGCCATGTTAGCACGCTTGCCAACTACAAAACCTGATATACTCAAGTTTTATGTAACTCACAAAAATAAACGTACACTTGATAAATCATTTTATGTAAATCACAAGAATAAATGCATGATTGATAAATCGTCATAATTTTTGACATTTCAAACAAAAACATAACTTCCACAGAATTTGATCTATTCAGAGTATGTATTAATTACTCTACTTTATCCCATTGAAAGTATATAATACCCTATAAATACAATAACAAGTAATCATAGAACTATTTTATAAATACTACATAACATCCGAATAAACATCAAAAGAGGTGCTAACTTGGTTAACAAAACAACAGAAAGTCAAATTTGAGATAAATGTTCAACCTCCATCTGTTAGTTTGAGCAGATTCTAGATAAAACACCCAATGAACTGAACATCCCTGACAAAAATTTTCTAGACCACTGACAGCTCTTTTAAAAATCAAAATGCTCTAACAAAAACTAATTCATGGCCCACTTTTTTCTAAATTCAACCAACAAAATAAACAAAATCTCCTCAAACTAATATTTTCAACCCCTTTGCCAAACCACTTAACGTGCACCCAGTTTGGGTGTGGCTTCCTAATCATCCGCACCGATTGTGGGAGTTGTCTTCTTATGAAGCCATCAGAAACGTTATTGGTCAATTCTTCAAGGTTGACAAGTCCACTTCTTTCATGGGGCACTCTACCAATGCTCACTTCTTGGTGGACATGGATCCCTCTATGCATCTTCATGGACATATGGCTTTGATGGTTGGGGATCAGGTTTGGTCTCAACCTTTGGACTATGAAGGCATCCCTTTCCGTTGTCACCGTTGCTTTGCTACTGGTCATTTGGCTTCAGATTGCTTTCGGAGTTGTCGGAAGGGGCCTGCTACTTGGTGGAAAAATGATTCTAATGATCACTTGACTATTGAGGAACTTGACTCTTCAATGGATGTCTCCTTTCAGGATTCTGAAGAGTGCTTAGCTAGGGTGATCTCATCTCCTCCTACTGTCCCTACTGCGGTTCCTTTTGTGACTCCTTCCTCTGAGAGCTCTCTTCCTATCTCTCCATTGATTATTCCTTCTTCAGTGGTTGTTGGCCACCTCTCGCCCTCTCCTTCTATTGTTCCCCCTTCGATTGTTTGTCTCCCCAAGGAAGGAACTCTTCCCCCTCCTTGTGGGAGTTCGGAGAATTGCATAGCTTGGACTATTGTTAGCAAACCGAGGAAGGGTCCTAGTACCCCTTCTCCCCCTTTTTATTATATTGTGAAAGAGAAGTTCTTATCTTAGCTCTGTAATAGCCTTGTTTTCTTTTTCTCAACACTCGGGAGATACTTTGCTAGTTTTCATTTGGAGTGTTTGTTCTTTATTAATTATCTCACTACTCGTGAGGTCCCTCTCTTCCACCTTGAAGGTTGTTATGTTTAAGGGTTCAAGCCCTCTCTTGATTTACTTAATCAAAACAAAAGATCCTCAAACCACAATTACATTTCCCTAAATTTCAGTTGCTCCTATGTTTATTCACGCACGCATGTTGCATTGTGGTCTAGTGGTAAGGCAGGGCACATATTACAATGAAACACTCGAATTTGAAACCGGGTAGACACAACTTCAACAACAAAGTTTAAAATCCGTCAGAGGAGATCGACAAAGATTACAAGTGGATGTTGTGATATTTTCCCAATTAGGGAAGCTGTCCAATTTGAATGGGCAAAGTACTTTCAACCAAGCCTGATGTCAATGTAGATGCCACCTCAAAATAAGTGAAGTTGTCCAAGCTGAAAGGACAAAGACATCCCCACTATTAATGCAAAAAGCCACCACCAAAAAGAGTTGAAGTCATTCAAGTTGAAAGGACGAAGACATCTCTTCTATTTGTGTAGAAGCCACCGCCAAAAAGAGTAAAAATCGATATCAAAGTAAATGGGATTAGCAGTCCAACAAGAGGAATTGGGGTTTTTGTATAACCTCATGATTAATAACAAAAAATGTCCAAATAAAGAGGAGATCCGACTTGTACGAATTCATGGTCGATAAATTTGAAGATCGTTGTCTTTAAAGACAAAGTTATCCCTGCCAAGTTTGCAAATCGCAGGAAGATTGCATATCGGAACTATGTTGCTAGAAACGCAACGTTTGCCTAAGGTTGCGTGTTTCAACGCACAAGAAACGTTGCAACGCAGGAACGTGTGTTTCTGTAGAAATATTTGGTTTCTCTCGCGTTGCCAATATACAAGCTTAAATTTTATTTATTTTTTATTCTCATTTTATAAAGTACAATAATTTGGTTATTAAATTTTAAAGATAATTAATATGTAATATGAGATTGTTAAGATAAGTTTTTAGTTTTTCACTTTTTTATTTTAATATTTTTTAATTTTAAGTTAATAATTTAAACATATTCATATTTTTATTATATTTAATTTTTAATAAGAGGCATGTAATATTCTAATGAGATGATTTTTTTATTTCTTATTATTTTTATATTTAATTTTGAATCGTATTTATTTATAATTAAATTGTTTATCAACCACTTTTAATATGATGCATTTTTATCTTAACTTGCATATACATGTTATGCAATTTTATTTTAATTTTTATATATTTTCAAATATATATATATATATATATATATATATTTGTTTCTTATGCGCAACTTTTAGGTATTTTGTTTCTCGTCACGTCGTTGTCTCGTTTCTTGTTTCTTATTTCTTGTTTCTGACAACATAAGATCGGAAACAGTTGATTTGCATGAACCCCACTGATATGTAGTCACACGAGGAAAAGAGATCCAAGTCTTCGAAAAGGCTTGATGAAGTTACAAATCAAGCATTTCCAGTTCAAATGGAGATCACTGTATAATGCATCGCAGTAGGAGAGCTAAGTCGGAAGAAGAAGCAATTGTTTTGTGTTGCATGCATTAGTGGTTGAAAACTTGAAATTAAGGGGGAGATTGTTAGAAAAAAACATTTCTCCACTTTGCATGAAGAGTCGCATGGAAAGCAACGGTTTATGCTTAAGTTGAAACTAGGTGTCTAAAAATAGAATTTGAATGAATTTGTGATTGTTGCATGATAACTTTCATGAATTTCCAGAATTTGTTAACTGCTTGGAAAACCACTATTTATCGAGGCTTTTGTAATGCATTCATTATCTCTGATCTTTTTGACCAGTTGATCCTTGATCATGCTAACAAGAATTTTGCAATCAGTCTGAAATGGATTAAAATTCATTATTCGAATAAATAGAAGATTCATGTGTATTAACAGTTTATTGCTCTGCAGCAATCTGTCTCTGTTTATTCTAATTTCTTCAGCCCCCACAATGCATGGTTGCCACATTAATGTGTCTTGGAAAATGTGGCAGTGAAGTTAGCTTTAAATGTGGTTGCAGCCTTCCTCGCTATTGTGACACATATTGTGAAGTGTAACAGAAAAGGAAAAGGAAAGGATCTTTTATAGTCCACGATACCAACCATATGTTGTTTGGTCTACATATGGTGACAGTAATATGGGACTACCCCGTACTCCTTGTGGGAGGCACCTAACTGTGCTACAAACGAGGCATACATACCCTACCCCCCAGTGGGATTTGAACTTGTGACCAAAAGAGTGGCCCAATCCTGAATAATTAATAGGTAAGTTGCCAATCTTTTCAAATGTGGAGATAGGAGTAAGCAAATTAGAATTCAGACCCGCCCCCCTCTCTCCAAGCTCATGTTTGAGAAATTGACACAATAGGATAGACCTAAGAAAGCTCTAATTGACAAAATTCAAGGAAAAACAACTCAAGTTCAAAGGGTAAATGGCTTACTCAAGCCAAAATATTTCAGATGTTAAATTTCTCTAAAATCCAAGATAGTGATTATCTAACAACTTGAGTAATTTGTTTGAAGAAGAAAAGGTAGCAAGGGTTGTAAATTTCCTACCCAAGATACATAGTAGAAGATCCAAGATACAAATGTAAAAAGAGACTTAGTAGGCGCAATATTTTGGGCTTTTATATTTTGGATTTTGCATGCTTTTCTATTTGAACTATTTGTGAATAGTGAGTCTCATTGATTGTTTGGCCTCATGAACTCTATTATACATTCATTGATCGCTGAACAATTGCTATCTTGATAAGTATGAGATATTTTCCATAACAAGTCAAATTGTGATATTCATATTAGGATTCAACTCATTGACCTATATTTCATGAGTAGTGGTTCACAAAAACCTGTGTCTCATGATAATAAACCAAACACTTAGCACTCATTGCATTGAGAAGACAATTCATCTTTCCCAGGAGGTCACCTATCCCAGTACAACTCCAACTCAAGCACACTTAACCTTTCGAGAAGGGCGAATACTTCACCTTACAACAAGTACTAAGTGTTCTATTCATTCTCATGAAAGATAAATTCTTGTGATCAATAAATTTGACTCCAACTTTCTCTATAATTCACCTACAATTAACTTTTACTTTTTTTAAATTTGACTCCAACTTTCTCTATAATTCACCTACAATTAACTTTTACTTTTTTTCCCCAATTATTCAATTCATTGTCGTGAGAATGAGTCATACACCTCATTTCTGAGTGGCCACTACCAACTTACTCCTCTCTTTCCCTCTCGTCAACATGACGTGATGTCGAAACTAAAATAACGTCTCCTAAGTGCGCATCAGTCCACCGCTTCAAACAACAAAAATAGGAAATCTTGTGCTACAAGCAACTCAATAATTCCCAATTTCTAATTATTAGCATCAAAATTTGGAAATTTTATGGTTCACGCAACTGAAAAATGTCAGATCACTACTATTTATGTGGCAGCAGGAGCTTTCATTTCCTGCACTGTCACTTGTTTATCCTCGCTTCTCTGCTGAACTTACCTCTGGCAATCGAGTAGAGAGATCAGAGGGGCATGCGTAATGCTTGGAGTCTCACCAGAATCCATGCGCTTGGAATGGAAATTCTTGTGATCTATTCAACACCGTTACCGCTTTTAGTCTCATCGATGCGTTGATTTACGGCAATTTGACTTCTCTACATTGCCTGTCCAATCTTAGGGTTTTGACTCTCCGATGCAATGGAACTGTTGGAAGGGACCGTTGAAAGCATTGGCTCGGAAAGAACACCGTGAGATTGGGCATACAAATTGCCAGAAATCAAAGCACCCGTGAGATCAACAGTGGTAACAGCGTTACATCACAGGAAATTCCTTTCCAACCGCATGATAGCGGTTAAGGAGATCCAGAAAATGGGCTGATCGGGAGGAAATTTTAAATCAGAAGGGGAAGTTAGGATTATAATCGCAAATTTGGTGCACCCGGAGCGCTTGATAGGTTGAGAACTTGAGCATTGAGAATTTATTTACGGTCTCCCAGGCCCTTTCTCTCCTTTAAATGCTATTGATTTGGTTTTCTTGGACAAATTGTCTCATTTTTTATTATTTACATATTTTTTCGTTTTTGCAGAATATGCTTAAGGTTCAGAGGAGTGATGTATACAGCTGGTGGGCGGATGAAAGCAACGAATGTGACGAGGCAATACATTTTTTTTTGCTCAGGTCCATATTCTTCCGTTCGGTTATCAGCTGAAGCAACACCATTCCAAAACTGTAGGCATCGATCTTATCTGTGATTCTACTCCGCAGCAACAATTCTGGAGCCACAAACCCCTCTTTATACTTATTCAGATTGGGGGTTCCTCTTTCTGCATCGGACTAGATAGCCCAAAATCTGATTCTTTGGCCTCAAAATTTTCAACCAAAGGGATGTTTTGAGATTGGATGTCAAAGTGAAGAATACACTTACGGCAAGCTTCATGTTAAATGCCGAGGCTACAGACAATTCCATAAGCATTTTGCCAACTGCTGCTTCCAACTCAGAACAGAGGAGCCCCGGGACGAGTAAAAGATACAGGGCTGTTATAATAGAGCACAAATCCACATGAAGAGACTGATAAATCTATGGAAGACTTGCTGCTAATCAATTTCATGCCAGGTCAAAAGCATCTGCACAAGAATCAGTTATCGGGGTTGAGCTTTTCATAGATCAGGTAGGATTCAAATCTGGAACTTTCTATTTGTTGATGGAGCGTTCCACCATTGAACAACTGATTTTTTTGTGGTCAGTCTATCTTCGATTTAGTCGTTGCTTAGTTTGGAAACCCCTTTAAACCATTCTGTAGATCTTTGGGACTTCTAGCTTGGCCGGATTCTGATACTATGTTAGCTTTTTTTGGATCATTTAAACTTAAAATTCAAATTTAGGACCTTCCATTTTCTGCTTGAGTATTGTATAACTGAACCACAGACCCCTTGTGACCATCTTTGATCCAAATGTGCTTATTGAAATAATGGAATGATTGCGATTTGGGAGAATTTTCTTAAGCATCGTAAAGTCTCAGGTTTTTTCTACAGAGGCATCTAGAAAACAGCAACACATATCCTTCATTCCTCTGAGGTCTCAAGTATGTGCCCTCATTTTCTGTCAAGTCTACAGTATTCTCTGCCACTGGGCCATCACAGTTTGCTGTCCAGATAATCTTAGCAGCATTCAGAGTTTAAGAGATGGTATAAAATGCCACTTTGGAGAGTAAGTATGTATTTAGGATGAAGCTTTAAAATGTCAAGCAGAAGCCCTGTTCTGAACTGCAAGCCTGTGTAAGAATAGGCCTGGCGCCTCCTCTCTGCACTGCTCTGGAACTAGTGTTGCAGATCTCCGGCCAGGAGAACATGTCCAAGAAGCTTGTGATGTCGGAATTAGAATCAAGAACAATAGCTCCACTATCGTTGTTCGTTGATTCAACAGACAAATTCGAGCTTATTCGTCTGCAGAAATTATGGATAGATATTGTGAATCAATCGCTTACTACCAATTATTCAAATTGCCTTCTGATCAAATATATGGCGAATTTGATTCAATTTATTAATAATTTTTAAATTATTTTGGTCTTATAAAATTTATACCTTTACTTACATGTGTTCTTTGTATATTAATCTTCTTCTAAGGTCCTAGTAATTTTGATTTATGCATTCGGGCAAGCTTATTAGTAATTTTGATTTATACATTTGGGCAAGCTGGTCAGAGTCTGAAGATATTAAACTTATGAAAGATAGGAAACACTGTTTTGAAACATATATTTTCAGAAACATACATCTGAAGAAAGTTATAAATGATCAATAATATACCTTCACAAGGATGTCATATAGGCTCATGAATAATGTAGTAATAT
This sequence comes from Thuja plicata, assembly GCA_018584345.1. Taxonomy (NCBI): domain Eukaryota; kingdom Viridiplantae; phylum Streptophyta; class Pinopsida; order Cupressales; family Cupressaceae; genus Thuja; species Thuja plicata. The sequence continues at coordinate 1,694,819 of MU227443.1, forward strand.
TAAACATCAGTTAAAAATGACTTATATTCAATTGAAAGATTGTCTAGAAGTAGAAGATAGAGAAAACATAAAGATCAATTTTGAAAATTTTGTTAGTTTAAAGAGTGAGTGAGTTAGTAACTGTCAATTTTTGTGACAAAAATGACTTCTATATTGGCATGAACTCAAAGACTGATTGTAAAATTAGAAGATACAGAAAACATGAAACTCAGTTTTAAAAATTTCGCTAGTTGAAAGAGTAATTGAGTTTGTAATTGTCAAAATTTTGAAAGAGAATTTTTACAAGAATTGTATAGAACAAAAAAGTAAAACAAAAAAACACAAAGTAACTTTTTTATGGTTTAGTGGATAAGCTCGTTTACTAAGTTGGAGGAGTTGTGTTTTTGGGGTGGAGCCTCTTGTGCTTGTTTAGTCGTATAATCTCTTAGGGCTTTGACAATTGTTGGTATGTCTTGCATGCACGTGATGGTGATGCTCCTTGACTTGAGTCCCCTCAAACCTTCGTGAGATCTGATGGATTCACACTTTGTTGAAAAGGTTTTGGCATGATTTGCACACCATGTTAAGGAAGAATCAATCCATGCTATTTTTCTTTGTGCTTCCTCAATGAATGCTTTAGGATCTGAGAGGGTGTTCAGAACATTCTAAAACTTTGCCTTGAGCTCCTCTGCTGTGGAATCGCTTGACTTATCTCTTCTCCTTATTTGGCAACCAATATCTGCTAATTCTTGCACAAGGTCTTGGATTGTTTTGTTAGCCTCTTTTAATAATTTGTTCTATTCTTTTTGTTCTGTTGCAAGAAGGTGCACTTCCATTTGAGGCATTCAATCCAATATTGAGTATCCTAGGCATTTGGAAATATCTTTTCACCAACGGTATTTGGGTCAATGATCACAATCTCCTAGAGTTTGTTTTGTTGGAATGAGGTTGTGATTATTGTTGTTGTCATTGATGTCAACATATTCGATTGTAGCTTTAGTGAAACGGAATTACCGTGCTCCAAATGATATGCTATAAATGTTTGATTTTTGGTTGTGATTGCCCTGGTCCCATTCATGTTGTAACACATTGAGATACTTTCTTTTGGGTCCGGTCCTATCTGGTTATCGACATTTGTGGTTCAGCAACATAGTGTGCATTGTAACTTATAGATCTTATTCGTTGGCTTCAAAATGATGTGATGAGTGGATAGCGTGTTGCATTGAGCTAGGAGATTTCGGTGTGGTCCACGTTTCATTCCTTCCACCGTGAGAATGTCTTGGTGCAACCTATTTCAAATTGTATGTGGTCGACTTGTAAAATGATAATTGATATTGTGCTTGGCCGACATGGATGAATTAAATGGTATATATGGAGGATGATTTCTATTCGATGGAGATGTATGTATGTGAGTGATGCAAACTTGAAGTGAAGATATTCATACATCTTTGTGCGATTGTATGCAATTGGTGATAGCAGATTATCCTTCTGTGTTGCAGTTGGTGTGAAGTATTTTAGTGGTGGACTTGTTTCTCATTATCTTTTATTTCAGCAGTTAGCCGAGTTTTAGTTGTGATAATTGGTTTATGTATTTAGGGCAGTTAGTTCGACCGACAATGAACCTTACCTGTAGTGAGCATACCAGTAGTGAGCCTTTGTAAAAAATCACCTTAATCAGTGTTCGTTCTTATTCATGAGAATTAGTTTCTCCATGGTTTTACCCATTTTGGGTTTTCCATGTAAATCTGATGTTCTTTGTGTTCGGTGTTCCTTTGTGCTTTCAAGTTTATATTTGTAATGATTATCTGATTGAATTAAGTTTGCGTCGAATTGATTAAATTAATAAAAATTATTTTATGATAACTGATTCACCCGCCTCTCAGTTATCTCGGACTGTTCAACATGTTTATGGCCTACTGATGAGTAGCATCCTCTTGTTTTGTTGTTTCAATTGCAGACCTTATGCCATTCCTAACCAGGATGAGTTGATGATATGCATTATGCATACTATTGATAAAAGGTAGTCCTTTATCTTTGATCTTTTGTATCCATGCCCTAGTTAGCGAAATGAATATCTTTTAAAAAATTTGAAATAAATTATTTGTTAGCTCTATACGAGGATCAAGAATTGTATTTGAAGAGCTTGTCACATCTGCAGTAGGTTTCAGAAGGGACCTCAAACAATCTGATAATACATCCACCAGAAGGGACCTCAAACAATTCAGCCTTGTCATATTTGTCTCTCTCTATCCTCTCCATCAATTTGGTGGCACTGACCTTAAAATCGTGCAAATCTGAATCTCTCTTTGGGGGGCCCATATCAATGCGCACCAAGTTGAAGTCAGTTGCAGTAGCTTGGCTTGGATCCTTTTGTAAAGTGGGAGTGGCAACTTCAAGGAACAAATGATCAGAATTATCATCCTCCATGCTCCAAGTTGTAGTCTTTAGCTTTTTGGTCTTACGTGCACGAGGGGATGCAAAAGTTGTTCTACTACATCATCTGGTGGTACTCGGGCATATTCTAGATACCTCTTTTTAGATGAATTTTCAAGCCAAGAAGGCAAAAACAAGGTTTTCATAGTGATGTTTACAAAATCTGGTGTAAGAAATAAGTCTCTCTTTACTGTAGGATTTCCCCTGACCTTCTGTGAATCAAAAGGAAAAGGAGGTACAAACTTACCACTCTTTGCAAACTCTATTAGTAGTGGGATTCATTGTTGTATCTAACCCTCCTATATTAGTGGCTATTGCCTTTTCGTTGTCCTTGTTTTGTTCATTGTTGTGAGGGTCATCTTGTCGTGGTTTATCTATCTCATTTCCTCCAATGTTTGGTTGGGAACCTTCTCCGCATGTTTTTTCAGGAGGTTGTTTAGCTCCTCCTAAGATCATTGTATGTTGAGCTAAAGGAGTGGTAGAAGTAACAACATTTGAAACTATTATGGCATAAGAGTTGCTCTGTTCCCCCTTCTTTTCTTTCTGCCATATGTTAGTCTTAGAATCTCCTCCCCTCTTCTTCGCAAGTCAAATGCTGGTTCTTTTCAGCACTTCTGCAATTCTAACAAGAGATTCATCATGTTCAAGGGCATCCGAATCAAGTGAAGGCAATGGCTATGTTTGAATCATGGTTGCATAGATATAGTCAACAAAGTCGGTCCCATCATCAACAATTCATGTAATATCCCATTCCAGTAAAAAATAATTAATTTGTTTGAGGCTTGGCCTCATCCAATCTCTCTTACGGACTTCATAATCATCTGGGCAATACAACCAAAAATATTCTAATTGGGGTACATGATGGTTGGCAGGGCCTAATTTAAGGTTGTTCCAGACATAATTTTTGCTATCAAAATGCATCCGCAACTGATCAAATGTAGAGAATTGATATTTGGTCATGTCCTTAATAATGTTCAATGCATCAAACTGGGAATTGCATTTATAGAAACCTACTTCCAATGGGAATTGGATGCTAGTTGTCTTCCTCTCTGAGCAACGTTTATTAACCTCGCTTATCTACTTGCATACTTTGATTAGTATAAAATTATAAATTTATCCTCCATATATTTGGGAAGCTTCTCAAGAGAACCATCATAGCCTCCTACCCTGGGGTATCTGAATTGGGGATACCAGATAAAATAGCCATCATAGATGTCAATTAACTCAATTGCTTTTGGAGATAACCTTTGCCCTGAATCCGCTTGTAACTCCCAGGTTAGTTGCATAGTGAATGCATCATTCAGTCTTCTAAAGTTGGCATAAATTTTATGCAATTGTAGTCATGAGTAAAAATTTAAAAAATTGAATATCGTCATCAAATTCCTCCACATGGCGGAGTTAGGGCCGGTATCTTGTACAGGCTAGGGCATACATCAAATAAGATGTGATGTAGAAAGATGTGTTCAAAGGAAAAATGGAAATTACTTTGTGCAAGCGGTTGTTGATTAATCCAACCCAATCCAGATACTGATATCTAGAGCAAATGACTTGTACAGAGAAATACATCCATTCATCCAATTAAGTGAAGGCGCCTTCGTCTTCGTATAGCCTGTGCAATAAGATAATAATGTCTGTGATCTCCAAATTCAAATGTGACTTGTGAATCGTCTTTTAAGAATTGGGATTGTCCTTTTCTTATGTACCATGAACCAATCTTTTGCTACAATACCCCTATAGTAACGTGTCTTCATACTAAATTCACTTTTTGAGAGTGTTAGTTCACAATTTGCGTAGACCTCTTGGTCGGGTACGTAGAAACATGTAAGAATGGTAGCCCTATCCAGTGTCAACAGGACCTTATCATCGTTTGTTTTGATCAGCCTTGTATGGGGATCCTATCTCCAAATGCACTCCATGACAAGCTCCGTGCACTAAATTGCTACTGGGAATGCTTGCAATAATCCACTCTCTACCAATCTTTTGGTAACAAATTGTCATCTAGGGGTTTTTATTCTTTCTCAAAATTCATCTAAATCAATATATAACTGATTCATGTGGCACCTACTTTCGATAGAGCACTCTGTAAACCATTCAAATGTTTGTAACCGAAATACTTCACTTTCATTTTCAATTGATTTTATATTTAATAAAATTGGACAAATAATTTTTGAGTGCAAGAAAAATTTGAGGAAGTCCAGACAAAACAAGTGCAATTGCTTCAAAGGTAATGTGGTAGAAATCACTGGCACTTACTTTCCTTATGTAGTGATGTCTGTGATAATCGCTCAAGAAATCACACTGATTGCTCTATATAGGGTTCAACTCAAATGCTTAGCTCAATCTTCTCTAGTCATGCTTCCATTATGAACAATTACGGGAAGAAATAGGCTATTATTATCTATGTTTATTTTGCATGCTTCAGCTTTATGTTATTAATGTGCAATAGTGAGAAGTCATGTCACGACTTCAATTTGAACTGGTTTAAATAGTTTTATTGAAATCTGCGTTTGGTTACAAAACCACATGATACTTTGCATTATTAATAAACCTTAAAAAAATATTCTACCTAATATATAATATTGTACATTATAATATACACATATATTTTATTTTTTTTGATGGAAACAACGCACCTCTGGGGTTTGAACCTTAGTGGATGGCAATGTCAATCGTACCATCATCCTCACCAATTGTGCCTAACCAATTGAGCTACAACCCTTTGGCATATATTTTATTTTAGAATATTTGTGATAAAATAAAAATTTATTTAGAATATCTTTAAATGGTAGAATATAAATGTTTGTAAATATTTTAATACGAATTTGTAAAAAAAAATTATTAAGAAAATTAATTTAGATATTCATTGAATTTATTTTTTTAATATTTTTAACAATATTCTTTTAAATATGGAATTAATTAAAATCACCCAATAAAATTATACAATTAGAGTTCTTTACAAATATGTGAATGCGAAATATGCAAAATCATTCTGTAAACGCTCGATGGGGTCTAGGGCTCCAATTGTGCTGAACCAAAATAGGAGCGTTGTCAGGATAGACAACTCCTTCTCGCCATTAGCCTGGAATGTTTCAAATCCTCCCCCATTTATTCAAGGGGTGAACAAAACTATATTGGAGAAAAGAAAATCAATTCCAGGCACAAACTCGAAACCTAAGATCTTGACTGCAGATGAGGGTTGGCAAAATTTCCACTCCAGGAAGGTGACGCGGTAGAATAAGGCAAAGGTGATGTCTTCAGTCCCCATCCGGAAGAATGTTGATGCTTCATTTAGGGTTGGTCGTGGTAGCAAGGGCTTACAAAGTCAAATTGGTGGGCTTAAAAAGATGCACGATGATAGTTGTGTTACCTGAGCCAATCATGTCCCAATTGGTCAGTGAAGGATTTCAAACTCCTCGATAACCCTAGAAGCGAAAATACTCTAAGGAACGAACCAAGCAAACACCATATGATGGATACCGAGTTTATCTCCATTATGGGACAAATATGCGAATTTGGGCGTTCTGGCTATCTAAAGTGGCAAAAACCTAAATTTCTTAGATATGAAAGATTGGTGGGAAAAGAATTTCCCTAAGGCCCCGTTTGTTTGGGGAATTGGAATTTGACTCAAAACCTTATCACAAAATCAGGTTTTGAAATCCCGGTTTTGCATCTTGGGGAATTGGAATTTGACTCAAAACATTATTATATCAAAACCAGGATATGATTTCTAATTCCACCTATTAGTGGGAAGATGATGCCACTCATTTTGGTGTCTAAACCCGGTTTTGCTTGACGAATCCAGAATTGCAATTTAGAGAAACAAACGTCGGATTCGCAAAAACGAGAAGTGCCACTCCCAAAAACGGGTAGTGTCACTCCTAATTCCGCGAAACAAACGGGGCCTAAGCATGTAAGTATCTCTCTCCTGGGTAACATTGTTATGTTTATTCTTTGTAAAAATAAAGACATTAGGAAAGATATTATGTATGGAAGCATTAGATTCTTTAGAGGTTATTGTTTCCATTTTATCAAATGGTCTACACACTTTGACCCTTTCACATACAAACTAGAGGCTCTTTATAGATGGGTAAATCTGGGATGACTCTCGGTTGAATATCGCCTACCGGTCATTATAGATGTGATAGTTTCAAATTGGGGTACCTTCTTAGGCTGCGAAGGGATTTCACATGATGACATTTTGAAAGAAGTTAAAGTACTTTTTTGCATTGACCTTACAATTGAAACCCTGGAACCATTAGAAATTGTAATGGCTAGGGGAACCTGGAACGTTAAAACCTGATTTTACCATGGAGAAATAATTGAATCTGATATTATTAGTAAAAAGAGATTAGATGAACCATCTATCAATACTCCTAACATATCAAGGACCAAAGGTGACGATACTCATCTAAGAATAGGAAATGTTGTCAGTAGCCCAACAAACATTAGCGTAAGTGAGAAAACTAGGATGCAATTTCTGGCTAACAATATATGCCTTAAGGATCAAGAGGGTGACCTTGGAAAAAACAAGAATAACATTGCTATGAATCCCTCTAGATTTGATCAGAATAGGAAGAATCCTAGAATCATGGATGTAGAAGATGGAGAGATAGTAGAAAAAGGGGATAAAACAAATCCTGTTGAGCCAGAAGTGGAGAAGGAAATTAGAGATGATTTGGAGATAAGAGAGGTGGAGAAGGTACAAATCAATTTTGAGGAGGATGAGGGTTGTTTATTTGAAGCATGTGAAGCTACAAGTAAAAATATTGATTTAGGTCTTGAATGCCTTTGCAATGAAGTGTTGAATGATCTTCTTGAAGGGTTTGCATAAGAACTACTTAGTGAGGAGGAGGTGGCTTTAGAAAAACAATTCATCATTGCCAAAATTGTAGAACTTGAAGAGGAAGAAATGAAGCAAGGGGTGGATGATTGTTGAATTTGGAAGCAAGGAGGTGGAACCAATTGAAGCCACCTTAGGAATTGCAAAAACTGAATTAAGCAAGGAAATCGGGCTAATTGTGCAAAGAGTAACAGGAAAAGGGGAAGGAAGTCCCTTTCAAAACTAAGGGCAAAGGACGGGTTTGCACAAGATCAGGCCAAAATCATAGCTTTGTTTAATGTTGCGAAGAGGAAGGTCCTTCCCGACGAGCCATGAAAATCACATGGAATATTAGGGGTCTGAATGCCCCTAACAAGCAACAAACACTTAACATTGCATTACTAATACAAAAGTTGATATCACAATTATACAGGAAACTAAGTTCAACCAGGAGGATATAGGAATAATTAGTAAGGAGCTAGGAATTATAAGGATGGAAGGATCTCCGACTATTGGTGCCATAGGAGGCATAACAGTAATTTGGGACCCGAGATCAGTTACTTTCACAAAAGAAATTGGCCATAGAAACTGGATGTGTGGATGGGTAAAGAGCATAAGGAGTAATCTGCAATTTATGATGATAAATGTATATGTGCCAACACAAAACAGGGATAAGAGATTAGTGTGGAATGAAATAGAACAATATATGCAAATTATACGAGATTAGATCTGTATTATAGGTGGTGACTTCAATTCTATAATGAATCCTAAGGAAAAGTGGAGAGGAATCACTAGAGCATCTCAATCAACAATTGACTTTAAAGATTGGGTTAACATAAACAATATTCTAGAAATCAATACTGAGAAAGGGACATTCACATGCAATAATAGAAGGCAAGAAATTAACCATATTGTCGAGAAATTTGATAGATTTTTCTTTAGAGGGAGCTCGGAAAACTTTCCCTATACTTTCTTTGTTGATATCCTCCCTTAATTTGGTTCAGATCACTTTCCAATCCAGCTGAATATCATTGAGGACTCATGCCCAAAATGATGCCTTTTCAAGTTTTAAAAAATGTGTCTAAGGGATGAAAACCTGATAAATTTAATAGATCTGTGGTGGAGGGATTCAAATGTATTAGGTTCAAAATTATATTGTTTGGTGGCTAAGTTAAAGATAATAAGAAAAAATTGCTACTTTGGAACAAGAAACACTTTGGCAACATTTTTGAAGCAAAAGAAAGAATAGAGGACGAAATCAAAGAGCTTAATAGTGTAGTCATTGATAAAGGAATGGATATAGAACTCTATGTCAGAGAATTTTTTTGGGGTTGATTATGAGGATATCCAAGCCAAGGAAGAAATCTTTCGGCATCAAAAATCAAGGGAAACATGGTTTTAAGTTGGGGACAAGAATACAAAATTCTTTCATAACAACATGAAACAAAGAAGAAACATTAACAAAATAACTAAAATCAAAGATAAAAATGGAACCATTATTGAGGACCCTGATCTGACAGTAGGAGAAGCAGTCAAGTTTTATGAAGATATTTTGAATAATTGGGAAGGCTCCAATCTGGAAGAGCAGAGGGGTATTCTTGCAAATATTCCAAAGAGTATTATGGTAGAACAAAATAGTACCCTAACAACAAAATTCTCCAAATAAAAAATTGAAACTGCACTGATGCAAATGCATTCAGACAAGGCCTCAGGGCCGGATGGGTTCCTTGCTTTCTTTTTTAAAAAATGTTGGCATTTTATTGGTGATGAGGTGGCAGGAGCACTTGAAGGGGTTATGAACTCAAGAAACTTGCTAAAAGAAATTAATAACACATTTCTTACCCTTATTCCCAAGAAAGAAAAAAACAAGAAGTTTTGATGATTTCAGACCTATTACGTTGTGTAACATTGTCTATAAAATACTAACAAAAACTAGGGCTAACATAATACAAAAACCTCTCCCAATATTTATCAATGAGGAACAAACAGGTTTTGTTCTTGGAAGATCCATTTGTGACGGGGTAATAATTGCTCAAGAAGCAATTCAGTAGAATTGTAACCCAAGCATGTTGATTAAGCTTGACATAAGGAAAGCCTATGATAAGTTTGACTGACACTTCCTTTGCAAGTGTTTAGAAGCCTTTGACTTTGCTAAGAAATGGATTAACCTTATCTTTGAATGTATCTCCAGCCCCAGAATCTCAATCTTGGTTAATGGTACCCCAGAAGGTTTTTTCAACATTTCTAGGGGATTAAGACAAGGAGACCCAATCTCTCCCTTCTTATTCATTATCATGGCAGAATCACTTGGAAAAACTATAACTTAGTCTAGAGAGTTGAATCTTTTTAAAGGTGTTAAAGTAATTAATGACCTTGACCCTATCACACATCAACAGTTTGTTTACGATATCATGCTCTATGATCAAGGGGAGAAACATGAAGCGGTGTAAATTAAGAATATATTAGACTCCTACACAAAAGCCCCTTGACAAGAAATAAGCAAAGACAAATCAGAGATATTTTTCTTCAATACTGATTTGAACATAGAAAATGAAATCAGTAATGTTCTAAACTGTAAAAAAGGGGAATTACCCTGTAAATAGTTGGGTCTGCCCCTAGACAAGGGTACCAGAACAACAAGATTATGGGCTCAAATTGTTTCAAAAATTAAGAAAAGAACAGAATCGTGGAAAGGCAAGTAGCTCTTTTTGGCTGGTAGAGCAACCATGTTAAAATTTGTGTTATCATCCATCTCAATCTATCAATTGTCATGTATGAACTTACCTGCAAAAAAGAGAAAATAACTGAACAAACATCTTAGAACTTTCTTTTGGAAAGGTACGAAAGATAAGAAAAATATCTCATTAATGGCCTAGGATAAAGTACACAAATCAAAAGAGGAGGGGGCATTGGGATAAAGAATATTAAAGAGCAAAGTAGAGCTTTGGGGGCTAAACTAGTTTTGAAGATGTAATGAATCCCCACCTAAAATGGGTCAGGATCTTATGTCACAAATATCTAAAGGATAGTGGACCGCCTAGTATATTTAGGATTGCTTCACGTATATGGAATTTTATGATGGAAAGTAGGAAAACCATCACGAAAAAATTAACTTAGAACCTTGGTGATGGGTAACAAGCATTGTTTTGGAAGGACACTTGGGGTGGTTTTCAACAATTGATAGTTTATTTAACTTTGAGAATATCAAAAGTATCTTAGAAGCTCACTGGGGCAAGTATGTTAAAGACTACATAGAAATATTGGAAGAAGGTTTAGCTCATGGGTGGAAGTGGAAATCTTTTGACAATACTAATATCCTAGAAGTGGAAAGGAATGAGTTAATAAGAATTTTAAGTGACATAAACATAACCTTCCAGTTAAGAGAAGACAAATTAGTTTGAGATGACTCAAAATCGAGAGAATACAATACTAAGGACGAGTAAGAGTTTCTCATTAAAAAACATCAAAGACCAAAAATTGACATTCGTCTAAAGTTGTGATGGGATAAGAATTGTCAACTTGAGGATAGAGTGTTCTCTTGGATTGCCCAGCAGAAAAAGATTTTGACTGTAGATAGGTTCAAAAGAATGAGCTATGAGGGATCCAGCAGGTGCCCTTTACGTGAACAAGAGGATGAAATTGTAGACCACATCTTATTAACATGTAGCTTTTTTAGTCAGTACTGGTATTGGTTGTGTAGTATATTAGGATGGATCTCAACCCTTTCTAACTCTATTTAAGGTTTGTTCCAGTCCTAGCCCATAACAAACAAAAATTGCTTATATAGCAACGTATGCCTGATATCTCCTTCAATTTTCATATGGAAATTATTGAAAGAACGTAATAGATGTTGATTCAAAGAGAAGAAAATGAATTGGGGACAACTAACAAATAAAATTGAGGTTGTTATTATAGAAACTATTAACAGTAGAATCATGCATCAGCCCAAGATGGAATCCAGGATGACGAATTGGGATTAAAAAAATGAGATGTAGGTGGGTGGGTTTAAAGATTCCTCCTTATTTTGGGATGGGTGTGGAAGGTAACAAGCAGAAAAGAAATGAAGTAAGATTGAAACCTCCTAAAAAGGGATGGATGAAGCTCAACTTTGACGGGGCTTCTCATGGCAACCCAGGACAATTAGGTATAGGATGTTGCATCCATAATTCAGAAGGTAAGGAACTTGCAAGAATGGAAAACCCATTAAGCATAGAAACCAACAACACAACTGAGATAATAGCTTTGGTAGAAGGATTGTTGATCTGCAAAGAAATGAAGGTGGATAAGTTGGAAATAGAAGGGGATTCAGCAATAATGATAAATGCACTAAGAAAGGGCTCGATGCCTAATTGGAAACTTAATGCAGTACTCTCAAGAGCTCTAACCTTAATCAAATTATTTAATAAGAGCACATTTAATCATATATACAAAGAAGACAATTCAAGGGTGGACAAGTTGGCAAATGAAGGAGTTGTTGGGAATTCAATAAAATGGAGAAATTGTCAACAGGATAAATGAAAGTTGTCAATTTATGAAGTATGTTAAGAAGCAGTCTACAAATAGGTATGCTTTAGGTCAAAGTTTTGGTAGGCGATCTTAGCCTCACTCCCTAACTACCCCTCCCCTTGAGCTATCTCCTGAAATTCAGTGCAAATTACCCATATATATGTGTGTGTGTGTGTGTGTGTGTGTGTAAACTACAGTATATATATATATA
>MU227443.1:1708014-1718713 GCA_018584345.1 Thuja plicata
TATATATATATATATATAGTATGGTTGTTCTTGTTTGTGCTTGTTTACTTGCTTGCGTATCATTTTATGAGGTTTCTTCTGAGGTTTTGATGAGTTTATGGAGTGCTTAGTCCCTTCGCTACAAAGGGTGTATCTGAATATGTACAAAGAAAGTATTGTCTCATCTGATTTCTTTTATTGCAAAGTAAGCTTTGCCACTTAATGTTATGGTCAAGATTATATTGATGGCTTGGCCAGTCGAGCTATATGATTTTAAAAGAACTCAGTGGGTAAAGCAAGTTTGATTAATTGTTCTCTGATTTACCTATAGATAAAGAACAATGTTTGATCAAATGAGTAGTTGGGATCCTTTTGGATATGCTAAATTATTCCTTGATTCACTTGGTATGTATGCTGGGAAATATATCTACCTCTGAGAATCAAGGATAGAGTGGGTAGGTTTGCCACCTTAGTTGAAATTAAGGAAAGAAACTGAGTTTTTTGTCTCTCTTTGGTTTAAATTAAGATGTTTGGTCTACACTCCCCTCTCTAGGATTCAGTGAGGTAAGGGAGTTGGGTTATCATACATACAATTGACAAGTGATCATTTAGAATGTATTCTCTTTGTGAGGGGATTGTGATTCAAGAACATGATGGAAATGAGCCTCTTTTGCCTTTTCTGATTCATTTATGTACTGATGGTTATTTTGCTTTATTAGCAGCATGGGATGCACACTTTCATTGTGAGCATTTATTTTTCAGATTAGAATCAATATGGATCAAATTTCTCACTAGGAATAATGTTTAATAAAACGTTGTTGGCTACTGATCTATTTGGCAAGGAAGAACGTGCGGTTATAGCATGTGCAAGTAAAGAAGCTCCATTGAAGCAAATAGTACAGCGCTTAGGAAAATAACCTGGAAAAGTTGATGGTTTATGGACAACAGAAGAATCAATATTGTAACTACTTTGTAATAACAAAGCATGTAATATGGGGACATGTAATCCTCAATAATACCCTGTATCCACAAAACACGATCTTTTGTAAATCATTGTAATCCTCAACAATTACCCATATATGCTTAACGAGATGTATGTAAGATGAAGTAACTATAAGATTATTTATTTATTTATTTATTTATTATTATTATTATTAATTTTTTTATTTTTTTTTGGGGGGGGGTAAGACCGGAGGTTTTCTCCACCTGGCTCTTTCCTACCGGTGCCCCTAGTGAGTCGGGTTGTAAAATAGGTATAATATTAATAAAATAATTTAGTTTAGGCCTGGCAATGGGCCTTAGCCGAATAATTTTATTTGGCTTAGGTCTTTTACCTATGAATTAATAATATTGTTTTAAATATGAGTTTTAAAGCTTTTCGTAATAGTTAAAATTTAATATTTATTATTAATAATTATAATTTTATTATCATTTAATATTTATATTAAGATAAAAAATCTATTTAGAATATCTTAAAATACTAGAATATGAATGTTTGTAATTTTTTAAATATTTTAATATGAATCTGTAGAATAGTTTCCATTAAGAAAATTGACTTAGAAATTCATTAATTAATTTTTTAAATATTTTTAACAGCATCGTTTCAAATATGTTTTTTTTTTGCATTAGATATCATGTAATCAAAATATACAAAGTAATTGATACTAGATTACATCATATATCACAGATTACATCATTGTCCCAATATGATTACTTTCCCTTACATATTGTATTGTCTATGCAAGTATCTAATACAAAAAAGAGAAGACATTGTTGTTTCATCGAGATATACATAAAAGAGAGGATTGTCCATGTATATGATGTATACAAATTTCAAAAAGGTATTATGTTATTCATGAAATATTTCTACAATCAAACATTTGGTATATTTTCCCTCTCACACCTCTCCACTCATGCCACCCAACCATCCTAGCCTTCCATCCATCTCAACTCTCTATCCTCTATTATATGTTGTGTATGGGTGAACCACGGGTACAACAATTAGCACTATGTCTACTTGAGGAACCACTAGTACATCAACTGCTTCTACTAGAATGTTTTCCCTCCCCCTTTGCGCATTGAATTCTGCCATGAAATTATGGAGTGTTATTTCAAACAGGGTTCTCTCCTTGCTCCTTCTCGTCCGTGTGTGTCCATGAGAGATCTCCCATTTGAAAATTCTAGTTGTACCTGTAGACACCTAAATCTGATTAACCTAATTCAATCATATTTAATGCCTTTTGGGACATACCAGCTAAGTAATTAAGCATTACCTAATTGACCTATGTGATCCCCTAGCCCTAATTAATTGGCTATAGTCCTGGTTTATTATTAAAAGCAACCAATAGCTTAATAAATAATTAAAACCCTATTCCCCTATTATTGAATGAATATGTTATTTATGTAATTCAATTCATTAATATTCTCTTTAACCCCTAACCTAACCTAACCTATCTCAACTACATAACTCATAGTTCAAACTCATCTCAACCCTTTCACACGTGTTAACCCTTCTTCATTGGCTAGTTAACCCTAATCAGCTAATTGACCCCCCTACTCATTCTCTCTCCTCTCATCTGATGACATGTAACTGATTGAATGTTTGAAGATGTTAAGTTGATCACCGAAATGTAGAAGGATAATGCAAGACATTAAATCAGTTAATGGATTGTATTTTCATTGATGTCAACTTGATATAATCTAATCGGTTATAATCAAAGTGTCAAAGACTTCAAAGAATCAAAGAAAAAAAGATTATGCCTTCAGTAATGCATAAAAGACAAGTATTCACAATGTGACTAAAAACACCGACGGTCAGTGAAACTCGACGGACAGAGATCACCGAAAGTCAAGTCATAGTGATGCTCGAGCAAGAACACCGACGAGCATTACCGACGGGCAGAATCACAAGCATAACCGACGGCCAGAAACATAGTGTAAACCGATGGAAAAGCCCGAGGAAAACTGGAGTGTTGACCAACGCTATCAAAGAGTTAAACACCGAATTAACTTGAGTTTAGAAATGACAAAATATCTAGCTGGCAAAGCTAAATATAGAGTTGACTGGTAGTCATCATTGTTTTCATCGACAAGATAAGCCAGAGATAAGTAATGGATTTAAAGTTGTTTTGTCTAGCTAGCAAGGAGATCTCAGCAAGATAAAACAAGAGTTTTGTTTTAAATCTAATTGGCGAGGATTTTGGATCATGCCAACTTCAAGAAAATCAAGAACCTAACAACGGTGATATCATGTCTATTTAAGAGACAAACTTGATTCATTACGGATCAAGGGGAGTGAATGAAAAAGAGGATGCTAAAGAGAAACTAATGAAGAGCAACTTCATACAGTGTTGATCAACAAGCTGAGGAAAGAGCTAAAGTTTTCTGCGGACACCAAGAAACAAACCACATCATCACCAAGTAGAATCAAAGTGGAGCAAAGGTATAAACAAAGTTATATTGATTAGAATAGTTTTATAAGATTACAATAGGTCTGAAAATCTGCAAGTATAAGTTGTATATGTGAAAAGATCATACTGTTTCAGTTTAACCATTGATTTGGAAAGTCTCTTAACTGAGCGAGATTTAAAGATCCTTTCTATATTGAGATACATCCCAAGGAGTATCAAAAATTTTGTTCATGAAGATAGCATGAGATGTCAAATACCTATTGACAAGGCAAGTGAGTGTTTGATTAAGGATGGTAGCATAGAGATGCCCGATATCAAGTGACAGACTAAACTTTTAAATCCTCTAACAAGGTCACACCTAACAGTGTGTTTGTAACCTTTAACAAGGTTGGCTCTTCACTGAGCTCACTTCAGAAGAGTAAAAATTTTGGGTTACCGGTCCCATGTGGTTTTTCCCTTAACAGGGTTTCCATGTTAAAAATCCATGTGTCAATGTGTTTATGAGTCATTACTTTAGTGTTTTTCATTACACATAACTTAACTGGATTGATTGGTATATTCTAGATAATTTACTGTCTTTCGGTAAATTAACGGGTTGCTATTCGGTAAACATACAATAGAAGGTTTTACAAAGCATTCTGTGCAATAGTAATTTGATATAAGTATTTGGAGGCATTCATCATATAGGACTGAAGATAACTAGAGGCTTAATATTGTGGTACTAAGTTTTAAGGGTTGATTATTAGAATATTTTTGAGGCCACTAATTCACCCCCCCCCCCAGCTCTCAGTTATTACTAACAANAATTCCCCCCCCCCCCCAGCTCTCAGTTATTACTAACAATTGGGATCATAGCTTGTGTTCTTAGAAAGGGAGTTTAACAGCTCAAGAAAAAGATCACAAGATGAACAGACGAGATGTGCCCAAGTTGAATAAAGACAACTTTGCATCATGGCAAAGCAAAATAAGACTCCACTTATCAGGTATTGGAAATGATATTGTTCAATACTTAGATACTGAATATGTGTTGCCTATAGGACCTCACACTCCTGAGCAATTAAGAGTAAAGCATGAGCATAACTGCATGATGATAGAACTTGCATCATCACTCTCCGATGTTGAGTTTGAAGATGTCAAAACCTGCACCTCTACAAAACAAATGTGGGATAAGTTGAAGCTTGTACATGGAGGAGATGCCAATGTACTAAGAGCAAAGGCAGAAAGCCTAAGAGGGAGGTTTAATGACCTAAGTATGAAAGAAGGAGAAAACATTACTTAGTATAGCTACAAAATCAAAGAGGTAGTAAATGCTATATGAGGAGTTGGAGGTGTACTTGAAGAGGAGACAATGGTAAGCAAAATTTTAAGAACCTTATTGCATGTTTATGTTATTAGAGTTTTTGTTATTCAAGAAATGAGAGCAGTTGCAAACAATACAGTTACTCTAGATAGTCTGATTGGTAGACTAATATCATTTGAGATTAACAAATTTGATAATAGTGTCTTACCATCTGTAGAATCTGCTTTCAAATCTTCTCTAAAGATAAGTAACTCAAGTCATAGACATGTTAGAAATGATAGTGGCAGTGATAATGAGGATCAAGGACTTGATGAGACTGAAGCACTTATGGCCAGAAAATTGCAGAGAGGCAAAGGAAGATACAAAGGTAAATTACCACTTGTATGTTTCAATTGTAAAGAGGTTCGACACTTTGCTGCAAGATGCCCAAACCAAAGAAAATGATAGATCATATGAGAAGAAGTTTGATAAAGGTGAAAATATAGATTACTGAAGCAACCAAAAATTTGACAAGAGAGATACTCGAGACTACAAGGACAAAGGGAAGAAAGCTTGTTACCTAGCTGATAACAGAGCTGATGACACCGAAACTGAATCAGAAGAAGACATCGAGATGGTATTTGTAGCCATGAAGGATGATTTAGATGAGGATGAAGAAAGGTATGTAGAAACCGCACTCATATCTAAAGTTAGTAAAAATGATGTCTAGATCATAGATAGTGGCTGCACTCACCATATGACCGGTGATAAACAAAAGTTTGAGACTTTTGAATACTATAATGGTGGTTCAGTGAGAATGGGAAATGATACACCTTGTCCAGTTGAAGGTAAAAGAACCATAATGTTGAATAACCTGATAAAATGTGAAAATGCTTACTGGGTTAAAGGAATGAATTACAATTTGTTAAGCGTTTCTCAGTTGAACAATTCAGGTCACAGAGTAGCATTTGAAAATAAGAAGGCAAAGATCTGCAATGAATCAGGAAGATTGATTGGTACCAGTGAGCAGACAAAAGATAACCTTTTCTATCTTGATGACACTAACACCACTTGTTTAATGGCTAGAAACGAAGACATATGGTTTTGGAACAAAAGATTGTGTCATGTGAACTTTGACAACATGATAAAGATAAGAAACAAAAGGAATGTCAGAGGCTTACCAACAATGACTAAGCCCAAACATATCATGTGCAAGAATTGTCAAAAAGGTAAAATGACAAAGTCTAGTTTCAAGAGTAAAACCCATACATCTACTGCAATTCTAGAATTAGTCCATACAAATATATGTGGACCCATGAGAGCAAAGAGCTACTATGGAGATAGGTATTTTATTCTCTTTGTTGATGACTTTTCTAGAATGATGGCAGTCGTGTTTTTAAAAGATAAATCAGAAGCATTTAAGATTTTTAAATGGTATAAAGCAATGGTAGAAAAACAAAGTGAAAAGAAATTGAAATGCTTAAGGTCAGATAGAGGAGGTGAATTTAATTTAGATTAATTCACTGACTATTGCAATGAGCATGAAATTAAAAGACAGGTTTCTGCACCGAGAACACCACAACAAAATGGAATTGTTGAAAGGAGAAACAAATCAATTGTTGACTGTGCAAGAACATTGATGATTGATAAAAGCATCACTCAAACATTTTGGAGGGAAGTTGTCAGTACTGTTGTCTACACATTAAACAGAGTACAATTGAAGAAGGACACAAAGAAGACACCATATGAGATTTGGTATGGTCATACACCCAATGTAAGTTATTTTAGAACCTTTGGTAGTCAATTTTATATATCGAAGGATGATAGAAATGGAAAACTTGACTGCAAAAGTGAAGAAGGTAACTTCCTAGGCTATTCAACCAAAAGCAAGGCTTATAAATGTCTTAACAAGTCATCTAAAAAAATCATTGAAAGTGCAAATGTGAAAATAGATGAATTTGCAGAAAATAATGACAAGGAAAGCAAAAAGGAACCGGAGGACTACAACAGGTTTGTTTATACAGAACCTGACACTCTACCCAAGCAACAATGTGTCGCTCTCAAGCATCAAAACATTGCACCCGAGCATCAGGCTGCAATTACCGATGATCAGGATAATCCTCAAGATGATGTTCTGAACAATGGAGATGAAAATGAAGGTGAAGAAGATAATCAGAATGAACACAGAGCTGAACCAAAACTTGCCAAGTATGTCAGAAAACATCATCCACAGAATCAAATCATAGGAGACAAGAAGGGTGGAACAAGAACAAGAAGTAAGTCACTTAACACCAGATATTTACTTTGTGATTTTGAGCCTAAATCTGTTTACAATGCACTTGAGATTGAAGAATGGGTCAGTGCTATGAATGAGGAAATAGAACAGATTGAGAAGAACAATACATAAACACTAGTACCGAGACCAGATGATAAGAATGTCATCGGTACCAAATGGATATTCAGAAACAAGCTGAATGAGAATGGAGAAGTCACTAGAAACAAAACAAGATTAGTATGCAAGGGGTACGCACAAGAAGAAGGTATTGATTATGGTGAAACCTTTGCACCTGTTGCTAGAATAGGAGTTAGAATATTACTTGCTTATGTTGCATTTAAAGGATTCAAGGTATACTAGATAGATGTCAAATCTGCATTCCTAAATGGAATACTTGAGGAAGAGGTGTACATTGAACAACCGGGAGAGTTTGTTTATCCAGACAAGAGAACCGTGGTATGCAGACTACATAAAGCTTTGTATGGATTGAAACAAGCACCTAGAGTCTGGTATGAAAGACTTCACTCATATCTCATTAGCATAAAATTTGTTAGAACAAGTGAAAATAACAATCTATACCTAAAAGAAGATACTGATGGTAATATTCTGATTGCTGAAATTTTTGTTGATGATATCATTTTTTGGGGAAATGAATTGTTATGCAAATCCTTTGCTAATGAAATGAGCAAGGAATTTGAAATGTCTATGTTTGGGGAGATCAAATTCTTTCTTGGTCTACAAATTCTTCAACAAGATGCAGGCATTTACATCATTCAGTCCAAATACATCAAGGAAGTGTTGAAGATATTCAAGATGGAAGATTCCAAACCAGTTGGAACACCTATGGCAACCGGATGTAAGCTGACAAAAGAAGACAAATCCAATGAGGTAAATCAGACCTTATATATATATCAATAATTGGCAAACTGATGTATGTTGTTCACACCAGACCAAATATAGCACACACAGTTGGAATTGTTGCAAGATTCTCTACTAATCCCAAAGAATCACATATGACTGTTGTCAAAAGAATTCTGAGATATCTGAAAAACACCGAGGACTATGGCTTATGCTACAAAAGATAAAGAAAATTTGAGCTACAAGTCTATAAAGATGTTGATTGGGCTGAAAATATTGATGACCGAAAGAGCACAACTGGAGGAGCATTCTTTATGGGTGACAGACTTGTCACATGGATAAGCAAGAAGCAAGGATGCATCTCTCAATCTACTGTAGAAGCAGAGTATGTGGTTGCTGCTGCAAATTGCTCCAATATTGCATGGATCAAACAATTGCTGGAAGGTATACATATGAAGATCCTTGAACCAGTAATTATCTATTGTGATAATACCAGTGCAATTAATATTTCTAAGAATCCAATCATGCATGCTAATACTAAGAATATTTCTATCAAGTATCACTATCTGAGAGAACAAGTGAAAGCAAAGAAAATGACACTAAAATATGTTCAATCAAAGGAACAGTTAGCTGACATATTCACCAAGCCATTACCGAAGGATACATTTGAGTATCTGAGACAGAGACTAGGGGTTCAACCCTTGTCTATCGGTCAGTAATCTGGCTAGGAGGTTGCATCAGCCTATACCAAATTTGAAGATCAAACATGTTGATGCAAACACTGAGATGGACAACAACAGATATATTTGTACATAGCAAAGTACATATCTGCATTGAAAACTAGAGACATTGTATTGTTGATGGATAGGGAAATTCAAGGAATATATTATGCAAAGGGATGGATTATGATATAGATGATAAAACAAGAAGTATTTTTGTTTGGCATTGTTGTCAAAGGGAGAGAAATATCTCATTATCATAAGGGAGAATTATCATCATGGAGATTTGCTTTATCATACAAAGGGAAAGATGATCTCATTATCAAAAGGAGAGATGATTCCATATCACATAAAGGAGAGATATGATAAAGGAAGAGATTATAGCATTATCCATAAAGAGAAGTTCCTGAGAATCAGAAGGAAGAGTTAATTAATATTCTAAGGGAGAGAAATGGATTACATATGAAATATCCATCTAAGGGAGAGAGTTTAGACAAAGAGAAAGATTGTTGTCAAAGGAAAAAGAGATTATCAAGAAGAGGAACAATCAAGGAAGAGCACATATCAGAACAAAGATTTCAGTTGATACATCTATCCAGAGAAGGGATTGAAGATTGAAGACAAACCACTCTACATGAAACAAATCTAAGCTATTTTTTAGCTTACCGAGAGCTAGACATTTGTAATAGTTACATTAGGAAAGCTTGATGAAACTATATATTTCATATTGTATTAGTAATAGTATAGTATGATAACGTAGTATGTTTCCATCAATGCCAAAGGGAGAGATTGATGACATGTAACTAATTGAATGTTTGAAGATGTTAAGTTTGTCACCGAAATGCAGAAGGATAATGCAAGACATTAAATCAGTTAATGGATTGTATTGTCATTGATGTCAACTTGATATAATCTAATCGGTTATAATAAAAGTGTCAAAGACTTTAGAGAATCAAAGATAAAAATATTATGCCTTCAATAATACATAAAAGACAAGTATTCACAATGTGACTACAAACACCAACGGTCAGTGAAACCCGACTGACAGAGATCACCGAAAGTCAAGTCACAGTGATGCCCGAGCAAGAACACCGATGAGCATTACCGACGGGAAGAATCACAAGCATAACCGATGGCCAAAAACATAGTGTAAACTGACGGAGAAGCCCGAGGAGAACTGGAGTGTTGACCGACGCTATCAAAGAGTTAAACACCGAAATTAACTTGAGTTCAGAAATGACAAAATATCTAGCTGGCAGAGCTAAATATAGAGTTGACTGGTAGTTATCATTGTTTTCATCGACAAGATAAGCCAGAGATAAGTAATGTATTTAAAGTTGTTTTGTCCAATTGGCAAGGAGATCTCAGTGAGATAAAATAGGATTTTTTCTTTAAATCTAATTGGCGAGGATTGTGGATCGCGCCAAGTTCAATAAAATCAAGAACCTAACAACGGTGATATCATGTCTATTTACACTAGTAGAATTGGCCCCTATTTTTGACGAACATTGGTTGAATTATATACGCAGGTTGGTCGAAGGACCCACATATTGCTTTGTCAGTAGTTTTACCGTTGAAAGATCGACACATCCTTGTTAACGTCAAAATTTCTACACAAAATTGGTCAAAATTAGCATCTTCAAATGTCCATATTATTTGTCGAAACTTCAAGCCACGTTCGTCAAAATGCTTGACCCATCTGACTAGGATGCCAAACCCACGACGCAAACTTTGGTCGAAATGTCTGACCCATCCGACCAGGATGCCAAACCCACGACGCAAACTTTTGACACAGAATGGTCAAAACGTAAGCCGGCCTAAGTAGATGTTTCGACCAATGGATGTCGAAATTTTGACCAAAATTAAATTTAAAAAAAAAAAAACTGAAACCAAATAGCCTCAGTTTTGGTACTCGGCTTCAATAGAAGATGGACCAATAGAAAATTACTTCTTTCTCTCTAACAAACAAGTCTTGAACCAAGTGAGAAGCTATATGTTCATGACTTCAACTTATAGCTTCTCACTTGGTTCAAGACTTTTTTGTTAGAGAGCAAGAAGCAATTTGTTATTGGTCCATCTTCTATTGAAGCCGAGTACAAAAACTGAGGCTATTTGGTTTCAGAATTTTCTCATTGAGTTTGGTATTCAATCTAAACAACCATCAATCATATTTTGAGAC
>MU227443.1:1749719-1760939 GCA_018584345.1 Thuja plicata
GTATTATTTGACCACTAATGTGCATATAGATATACCAAGAGTTCCATTCAAAACCATTCTAACTATTTGAAAAAAACATTTATATCACAAAGCAACACCAAGAGATTTACATACCGTGAACTTATAGCGAAGGCTGACAGTCTGGAATTAAATCGGTAGAATGCAAGGTGAATGAGAGTCGGATCCCTAATTTCCAGAGAGAATGAGTGCAATGACAGATCCAGAACATCTCACACTATATTCTTTTGCAATGCCATCATGTCTTAGGGTAAGAACATTGGACTGGTGTATTATATTAAAAACCTATAATATTTTATAATGATTTCAAATGCAATCTCCAGCTGCATCGAATCACAATAACCCAAATCAAGAACCAATGAACCAAGAATAAAGTTATCCCTCATTGCATCAATAATAAACAATAACCCTAATTTGTAGAGGAATTAAAAATAACTATCTAAAATTACAGAGAAACAACTTGAAATAACCAATGCAAAAATAAATTGACAAAATAGCTTACCAGACAAAGCACAATCAAGCTCCTCCCGCCCGTGAACGCTTCACATACACTAAAAAATGAGTTTCAGTTTTCACTTTTTTTTTGTTTATAATGCACATTTGTCGAATAATCGCCCTTTTCTTCAAACTTAAGAAATTTTGACCAAATCGTATTCATAAACAAAAAAATGAATCTAAAAAGAAAAAGAAAAAATCCTTGGTTGAAATAAAAGGTCAAAATTTGACCTTCAATGTATTAGTGTTAAGAGACAAACTTGATTCATTACGGATCAAGGGGAGTGAATGAAAAAGAGGATGCTAAAGAGAAACTGATAAAGAGCAACTTCATATAGTGTTGATCAACAAGCTGAGGAAAGAGCTAAAGTTTTCTTTGGACACTGAGCAACAGAGCACAGGATCACCAAGCAGAATCAAAGTGGAGAAAAGGTATAAACAGAGTTATATTGATCAGAATAGTTTTATGAGATTACAATAGATCTAAAAATATGCAAGTATAAGTCGCATATGTGAATAGATCATATTGTTTCAGTTTAACCATTGATTCAGAAAGTCTCTTAACTGAGTGGGATTTAAAGATCCTTTCTATATTGAGATACATCCCAAGGAGTATCAAAAGGTTTGTTCATAAAGATAGCATTAGATGCCAGATACCGATTGATGGGCCAAGTGAGTGTTTGATCAAGGATGGTAGCAGAGAGATGCCCGATATCAAGTGACGAACTAAACTTTTAAATTCTCTAACAAGGTCACACCTAATAGTGTGTTTGTAACCTTTAATAGGGTTGGCTCTTCACCGAGCTCACTTCAAAAGAGTGAAAATTTTGGGTTACCGGTCCCAAGTGGTTTTTCCCTTAACAGGGTTTCCATATTAAAAATCCATGTGTCAATGTGTTTATGATTCATTACTCTAGTGTTTTTGATTGATTGGTATACTCTAGATAATTTACTATCTTTTGGTAAATTAACATACTGCTATTCGCTAAACATACAATGGAAGGTTTTACAAAGTATTCCGAGCAGTAGTAATTTGATATAAGTATTTGGAGGCATTCATCTTATAGGACTGAAGATAACTAGAGGCTTAATATTGTGGTACTAAGTTTTAAGGTTTGATTATTGGAATATTTTTGAGGCCACTGATTCTACCCCCCCCCCTCCCCCCTCTCAGTTATTACTAACACCATCACCATCTCCCTCATCACCTATCTTAACCCTAACCCTAATCTTAAAATCTCCCTAAGCTTGTCACATTCCTAATCCTTGGATTAGGAATTCAATCCCTTCCCCTAAGTCAACTTTCTCAAGCTCTATCTTATCCCCTCACCCATGCCTCATTAAGACCCTCATAAATGCCTCATTAATTTTTTTACACTCCTCATTAAGGCTCTTACACCCTCTTTAATAACATTATCTCCTGAAGTCTCCTCTCATCCCATTGGCTCATTGCCCTAAATGGTCACATTCCTCCCTATTTTCAACCCAATCATATTGTGACAGTTGTCATCATATGATTCACTTGAAGAAGCACAAACCATGTGCTCTATTCTAGGTTCATTTGAGCCTCTCCTCAAGTTTGCATCTTGACCCTTGATTTCTCACCCATTTTATATAAAACAAACCTCATTCCTTCACAATTTTCATCCACCTTCCATGTAGAGTTATAATGTCATTGTTTAGTCCATAAGCAGCCATTTTGAAGCAATATCCATCTTGAAGCATTAAATCAATCGTGAGCACACGTCCCTTAAGCATGGACACATTGAAATATCAAATGAAGTTGGAATGAGTTCATAGGAGGTTTGCAATCTCTTATTTTAAGCTTGTTTTAAGTTTCATTTTATTTATAATCTTGTGTGTAGTTTAGATTATTAGTTGTAGAGTGTTTTAATTTGTTATTATGCTCCTTTACACCTAATTTTTATAGCTTACAGTACCATCCTACAAGAGTTTCTCAAACTTCCTTCTGGAGCCTCATTGTGATAGAGACCTGCATATGAATATCAAGAAAAATGAGTCTCCTCAGAGTTTCGGTAAGAATTCAAGCCCAGCCACTAAAAACATTGTCATTCCTAAATTTTCAAATACAACAAAAGATTTCACTTGAAAGAATATACACAAAAATATTGAAATCTTTGCTAAGGCTCTGGATGCTACTAAATATATTCTCTAAGATTATAATATTCTTATTCACAAAAAACCCCCAAATAGTTTTTATATTTCACTGGAAAAAGTACAATAAAAAAACAAATGCCTCATTGTGTCACGAATCCTACAAAGAGAGCATAGATTAAGGTCCCCATTGGGTTGTTTCAAGGGCCACCTGTGTTTAATATCAATCTCCATAAAAAAATATTTCTTCTTCAGTTCTTCTAATCTAGACCATATATTATCAAAGTGCGTCTGCCAAGAAGGAGAATCTAAGTTCACCCCCCAGCAGGTATTGATATGACAAAAATTTCCTCATTATCAACAAGACAAGAATAAATAGTTTTGGTCTTAACACCAGACAAAGGTGAGCCATCAGGCCCTTTATATGAAACAAATCTTTGATTGTCCTCGACACATTGTTTAGGGAGAGACAAGGATTAGCATGCCTCTCTGAGTACTAGGTATGTCCTCCACTATTCTTGTGGAATACCATATTTTCTACTAATTTCATTCCAGCCTATAAATTACCCATCAACAATAATATCCTTCATCTATTTGATGTCTTTTTTTGCCCAGTTTTTGGTTGAACATCCTTGTAGCATTGCAAGGGTTTTTTTTCTTGTGATACAGATTCCACCAAATTGACTTTTCACCAGTTATCTTTTTGTTACCGGATATGATTCCATTTTGTCAAACCAAGTGTCTAGCAAGTTCTAAATCTTTCCATATTGACTTAAATACCACAGATCCTACAAATTTGATTGGAAAGAAGCCAACAATCAAGTCACAAAGGTGGATACCCTTCCAAGAGTCCCCTTTAGCTGGAACTTCCCTACTAATGTTATTTATGAGAATTATTTTCCAAGGCTTTGAACCTTCTAGGGATTTCGCAATCCACTTTCCAACCAAAGTTATACCCTAATTTTTAGGATCCCTTACTCCAAGACACCCCATGGTCTTACTCATAGTGCACCATTCCATCTTACTGTGTGCCTCTTTTTACACCCCTGACATCATACCATAAGTACTCTCTTATTCGCTTTTGGATATGATTATATTGATATTGGCTAAATAGCCAAGCAGAAGTGTAGTAAATATTATATGAGGATAGTATCTTTTAGAATACTTGGAACCTTTTCATCCATAGACAAGTAGTGCTTGTCCCATTTCTTAGTTTCCTATCAAATTTTCCTCTTATACATTCCCACATATCTTTCAAATCAGGAGAGACTCCAAAAGGAATTCCTAGGTACCATACCTCGTGCTTGCCCCCCAAGTAAGATCAATTT
Source organism: Thuja plicata (assembly GCA_018584345.1). Taxonomy (NCBI): domain Eukaryota; kingdom Viridiplantae; phylum Streptophyta; class Pinopsida; order Cupressales; family Cupressaceae; genus Thuja; species Thuja plicata. Next base: position 1,753,676 of record MU227443.1, read on the forward strand.
TTTGGAACCAAGATGGAGGTTGTTCCTCACATCCTAACATTATGGATTTAGAAAGGGAGTTATTATTACCAGAGGCCAAGCAGAACAAATTCAGTTTGGTCATCAAGTCTACTAAGTTTTCCTCCTTTAATTATAACAAAATGATGGTATCATCAGCGAATTGCACATTAGCGAACATCTCACCATCAGGTATAGTGATTCCCCTTACTTTTTGAGAAAATGAGTCATCCCTTAAAAGGTAATAGACAACATCTTCCGCAATGATAAATAGGGCTCGGGCAAGTGGGAAACCTTGCCTAATGGATTTGGATAACACAATACAATCACATCTATAGCCAGTCACCTCTACTTTAGCATTTGCATCTATCATAAGGACCTTTACCATCTTCTAAAAATGGGGGGGGGGGGGAGCCNCTAAAAAGGGGGGGGGGGGGGAGCCCAGAGAATCTAACATCATCATGATGAACTTCCATTCAATCCTATCAAAGGCTTTTTCATAATACATAAGTAGCATACTTGCATTATGCCCGAAGTCTTCAGCCCATCTCGTAGCTTCCCAACATGTGGGGAGACTTTCTAGAATGAATCTTCCTTTAACAAAACCAGCATGGATGAGATTAATGATTGAAGGAAGAATTCTTTCCAGCCATTTGGCCAGAATCTTGGCTAAAATTTTGTATGAAACATTCAAAAAAGTGATTGGCCTCCAATTCTTTATCAAGGTCTTATCGCCTTCCTTAGGAATTATCTTAATAGGGTGAGAGTTAATATCCTTCCCTAGAGTTCCTTGTGCAATATATTCTCTATGTAAATTACATATTTTAGACCCAATCCACCCAATATTGCATTTATAGAACTCCACTGGCAGCCCATTCGAGCCAAGTGACTTTTCACTAGCCATTGAATTGATAGAAACATTAATTTATTTTATTGTGATGTCCATGTTCAACAAAATAGCATCCTCTTCACTAACTTTTTTAGGGAAAATAATCTTAATCTTATCTCTAGCACAGTCCATACTTGGATCATTATCTTATGAAGTGAAAATATTTCTATAGAAGAGGGTGAAGGGATCTAGTATATCCATTCGGTATATAAGATTGTTCCCCCCTTCCCAGATACTATCAATATTTTCTTTGGACTTCTTTCTTTTTAGAAATTGAAAGAAATATTTAGATGCTTTATCACCATAGTTCATCTAGTTTAGCCTAGCCCTAATCTTAGTTCCCTAGATTTTAACATTCTGGAGCACCCTTAAAGAGTCCCTTCCTAGTGCAAGGGCTTCCTTGGCATTGTGATTCATGGGGTCCTTTTGAATAAAAAATTCTACATCTAAGTGTTCGTTATACAGATTGGATTCAAGCTTTCTAGAGTCCTTCGCTCTCTTTCTTCCCACTACTTAGAATAAGGATCTCCAAGTTTTAGTTTTTTGCACCCATCTAGGAATTTCACTGGGATGCCTAACAATCCATGAATTATGCTGCTTAATTATTCCAAGAGCACTTAACACACCGTCATCCTTTAGGAGACTGGAATTCAAAATGAAATTATCTTTTCATGTCCTAGAGTCTCTCTCTGAATTAGTGGAAACAATTTCTACCAAAATTGGGGTGGGGGTCGAAGAGTGTATAGGGGATGACATTAACATATGTCCCCCAGCCATATTTTTTGAACTTGAACACCTCCTTATTGGCATATAATTGGTCAAGCCTACTATAAATTCTCCTTCCCCATTGTTGAAAGTTGCACCAAGTAAACTAAATGCCATTACTATCATTTTTGTTGATTGATAGATGATCAAATAGTTTAAGTTTGTTGAGAATTCTAGACCAAAATAATCTCTCCTCTCCCTTCAACTCAAATTTTTTTCCCCAAAACTTGTCTTGAGGCCTTTCTATTGTGTTAAAATCTCCCCCTACAACCTGTGACATGTCCTCCATCTACTCCATCCACTTCCATAATTTCACCCTCTCTCTGTAATCATTAGGTTCATAGAGTGAGCATATACCAACTTCCCTCTTCTTAGTTTTCAGAATAATCCACACCAACCTATTGCAAGGGGTGGCTCCCCACCTAGCCACACCATTCTTCAATTTGGTCCCAATAAGAATAATTTCTCCCCCTTTCAATCTTTCATGTTTAGTGGTAAAAAAAATTCATCCCTCCAAATGCACTTAAGGTTTACCTACAAGTGAAAGTTCACAGATTTAATCTCTTGTAGGAGAAAAATATCAGTATGCCTATTCATGTTTAGTAATAGTTTAACCTAGTATTTCCTATTTGGGGATTCAAACCCATGTTATGCCCTGCATACCCATCCCTACATTTTGTGTGCAAAATGTTGGGTCCCCCTTTTTGCTTTATCTTTTTTGTTGCTTCTTCTTTTTTGGGGGGCCCTTGCCCTTGCTTGGTCTTTTCCTTTCTTTTGTGTCATTTTCCTTCTCCAGGATCTAAATCCCACAATGTCGTTCCTAAAGCTGATGGTTTCGGACCTCTAGGACCCGACAATCATTCCTCTTTCTTTTGAAGATGAATGATCGATAGGTGCTCTAAGGTCCGGACTCCAGTTTTTGGCGTGTTTATCCAAGTAATTTTGGTAACTAATGTGCTCTTCTAACCATTATTTAAGGCCTTTTACCTTGATACGTTTACACTTACCACAAACTAATTACCTGCTAGTGAATTATCTTAAGAGCGAAGCAATTTGTTTTCCAAAATGAGATGTTTGAGCTGGAAGGCACAGAGGTGTGTTCAACGATTCTGGTGGAGCATTTAGGTGACAAAGTGAGGTTGTTTGTAGTGCCCCTTTTCAGTGTTTCGAGTTTCGGGTAGGCTTTTGGATTCCTTTGCTTTTGTTGTGTCTTTTTTCTTTTCTCTTTCTGTGCGTTGTTTGTTTTCTGGTTTGTTGGTTCTCATTTTGTTCATGTTCCTTTTTTTCTTTTTCTTTTTTCTTTTTCATTTGTTCATTTTAGTTTATGTTGTTCATCTTTTGTTTGGTTTGGTTTCTGTGTTTTCTAGGCATTCGTTCACTTTCGTCATTCAGGTCGCGTCTACCATTTGGCACGTTGCCATCCCCAAATGTGGTGCATCTCTTTTCCCTTCATAGTCATCTGACTCAAAGGCGAGATGTATGTTCCTTGGGTTGTAAATTTTCTGTAAATATGTTATTTGCCTCCAGCTTTGTTGTCTGTAAATATTTGTAAACATGGGTCCTGAGAGAATGGTGGCTCCTTGTAAATCCTTGGTCACGTCTTGTAGGTTAGAGTTAAGCTCTATGAATTTCTCGGCACTCTGCGCGTCATTGGTAGTCTCAGCTGGTTATACATTTTCTGAGTTTGTAAAGTTCTATTTTTTTGTGCTAAAGAGGCGTTGTGTCTCTAAGAGCCTTGCTTATTCCATGTCCTATGGATGTAGCTCCTAGGGACCCATTTTCATTTTGAATTCTTTACGAGGTCTAAGAACTAGGTCCACCCAATAAACAAGTTAACCATTCTGGTTGGTGCAACTTTGGGCGTCTAGGTGATGGGTATGTCAGTTGCAGAGGCCAGCTCACTTGCAGGTCATTAATTTTTCTCTTTCCTTCATCCTTTCCGTATTAATGGCATAATTAGTTCCCACGAATGAGAATTTATGATTTGTCCTAAGTGGCATTCATGCCACTTGTGCTAGAACAATTGTCTAATAAATGCCATTACTTAGCCGAGTGGGCATGCGCATGTTAGAGTATGGTAGAAAGGCTACCTATCTTTTCACTGACGATTGTTGTCTTTTCAAGTTAATGTCAAGTGTGTCGGTAAACCCAGACTTATTCACCCCATCCAACCTTTTCGGTCATCATTCCTGGTCTTTTGTGCACAAGTAAAGTTCATGTGTTAAAATTACATGCAATCTTCAGACATATGATTCCTTTTAAAATGCTTTAACATTTTTCTGTTCCAGGTGGAAAAGTAAAATCGTGCCTGAGACCCCGAGAACCCAAAATATTTTAATATTTATATATCACTAGTATAATTGGCAACTATTTTTGACAAACAATTGGTCAAATTTTCTACCAAGATTGGTGGAATGATCGACCAATGGTCTTGTCGCTATTTTTCTAGTCAAAATTTTGACACATCATTGTTAAAGTTGAATGTTCTACGCCAATCTTGGTCAAAATTGAATTTTTTAATTGCCAAGTTTATGTGTCAAATGTTCGACCAATGTCGGTTAAAATGTTTGGCCCATCCGACCAGATGCCAAACCCACGATGCTAAATTTTGACACAGAATGGTCGATATGTAGACCAGTCTTGGTGCGGGTTTCAACCAAAGTGCATCAAAATTTTGACAAATATGGAATGTTAAAAAAAACACCTGAAGATAAATATCAAGAGTAATCACCAATGACATCCTGGTCGATGATTAGTCTAGATATTTATCTTCAGGTGTTACTTTGCATTAATATATATGGTTGTGTATTTTGTTATCTATGATGATCCCTTCTTCCATGACTTCAAAAAATGACTCTCCCTCCTATTTATATCTTCATGATGGGAATCACAACATTTCATTATTACAACCTTTCAAGAGAGTCACAACCCTTCATCCTTGAAAAACTAACTGCAAGGCACCTTTATAAACAAGAATTGCAACCATGTCTAGAATTTAGATGATCAAAGCTAATTTGAATTGCATATGATGATACCATGCATTAGATATTAACAAATATTAAATAATCATGAACCATTTCATGGGTTATGGAGAATATTTTAAAAAAAAATTGCCTTAGAAACCTTTATGTAAGACAAACACTTTCAAAAAAAAATTGCCATGAATTTGTCCAAGTCGAATCTGATTTGAAAATGTGGTTTGGAAAATCCAAGATAAAACAATTATCAAAGCACACTTGATAAAAGAATCTGATAGCACCATTCACAATGATCCACACATCGCCCTAAGAAAGTTATAATACTCGTACCAATGAATATTTAATGCAAAGGTAAATTTTCCAGGGTATGCCTCAATCATCTAACCAAATGTTGTCAAAGCAGCACACCTAATAGAAAAATCCGCTTGGACCATTCACAATTCACAATTGGGAGCAAAAAATAGTAATGATAGAATTATGATCACACATGAAGGAGGCCTTATTAGCATGGTGAGAGCACATTGCAAGTATGCTATGTTAGTGATGCTTCAGCGACATTCTTTCTTTGGTTATCCTACTTGTGTGAAGGATTTTTTTAAGTGAGGACAGTTATGGTGAGTTGCAATTAGGTTCGTAGAAGTAAAAGATAAAGGGACAAGGTTCTCAATTAGGTTGGCAGGAGTAAAAGAGAATCTCTGATTGGTGATTCTAAGGTGCATTTAGGATATGTGTGAGGTGTGTTGGGAGAAAGAGGATTAGATTTTAGCAACAAGGGGAGTTTTTGTTGCAAATTTGTGCCTTTTCTTGCTTAAAAGGGCTATTCATACCTAACCAATTTGAAGACATGGAAATAGTAAAGGTCACAGAATCAATCTGAGTGATGAAGAATCTAATGGAAAATAATGTTGAAAGAGAAGATTTCACACCCTACCTAATGCAACAAGAGGAAAAGAAAAAGGAGTTTGAAGCTTTGAAAAGAGAAATGGCAGTGTTGAGGCTATATCGTTGTGATATGGGTAAGGTATAGCAGGCTTATATGCTTCACATGATAATAGGAGACTTTAAGTGAGAAGTGATTACATCATTTTAGTGTTCTACAGCGGTTCTATTTACATGACCAGACATTGTAGGGGGTTCAATAATGGAATCCAACTCCCATCATTGGCAGACTCTACAAACTACTAGCAAGCGTAAGGAGGCTTAAGGAGAGTAATTGGCATTGTACAGTTGTACAAATGAATGGTGGGAATGCTTGCAAATAGAGGGAAAATAAGGGGGTGTGTAGGGTTTAATTTTTATGCATACATTTGATGGCTTATTGTTTGGTGTTCTTGGTTTTTGGAGATATATAGTATTTGGAATTTTTCTGATTGCCTTGTTTCCTCAATAGAAACAGGTAATGAATCAACAACTGTTATTTTGAGAGTAAAGATAACTATTATTCCTTCTCAACAACTCAAAGTGGTGCAGAGAAAGAATCATGTTCAAACTGAGCTTTGAAGCATCCTAAAGACTATAATTTGGACAATTAAATATTGAAACATGGCTTTAATCCCAAATAATAATGTGTTGCTGATGAAGGCAGGTTTAGATTCCAAACAGAGATTGAAAATATCATAATCCCACCAAAGAATAAATTCATTTTCCTAAGTTCTAGATATTTATTTACTTGAGGATATTTAAATCATTAGATGAATACCACCATATGTAACAGTTTAAAAGTACTATGTACAAGTACAAGCCAAAACTATGCTTCAACAACAAATACTACTAAAACAAACTTATAGTTATACTAGATAATAAATTCCACCAAAACAAAGTTCACCATGAAAAACTACTCATTTACACTAAAAATGTAAGGGGCATTTAAGTTATTCATCAAATGTCAATGTTATGCTCAGTTATACTTGAATTAGTATTACATGGCTGTGAAGGGGATCTGTTTCTCGAGAAATAATCTCCTGCAAACTCAAAATGATAAATGATGCAGCAACAATTGGGTCTGTATCATGTGTGGAAATGTTGCATGCCCACCGTTCCCATCTATTGTTACTTCAAATGTAGCTCCAGAAGCACATACCATAATCAAATTGCACATATCTAAAATCTCATTCCATTTGTCAACAAGGAGATTTCAACGACCAACTTATAACAAATCTTCAAATAGAACAACAATCAGAAAGGACCACCCAATGATTATCACTAGAATATCATGAAAACAACAAAAAATAATGAGAATAGAAAACAATAGATGGGAAAGGTGGGCATGCAAACATTGAGATTTAGACTGCCATACAAAGGAGGGAAGTGTCAAATCTCATTCCCTAGGGGCCCCCACTAGACTAAACAATGTGTGATAGTTGTTGGAACTAGAAAGGTTCTAACTACTCTTTTATTATTTAAAGTTTGTCATTTGTATCTGTATGCACCCTAAAATGGTCGCCTAGACTTTGGGCCCCATTTATTATTTTATCATTTTATCAAATTTCTGAATCAATGCTTTGGAACACATTTTCAATTCAAATCAATTTCCTTGATCAAATTGTAATTAATTCAATTATTCAATTATTTCAATATTTCCTAAGGTTTGATCATTTTTATCTAATTAAAATATTTAATCTCTCTTTTAATTAAA
>MU227443.1:1768920-1783597 GCA_018584345.1 Thuja plicata
GTTTCAATGAAAGCTCTTTATCCCACAATTTCCAAGGTTCTACACAAATCATCAATAACATAGAAATACTCTTTTCTACAAGAAATCAAAAAATTGAAAACATAGAAATGATACTTTCAAACAAAATAATGTTTTTACCAGCCAAGTGCACAAGAGATCAACCAAGAGCCCAATAACTCATCCAATTGTAGTTTTAGTACCCAAGTGCACAAAAAACTACACCAAGTGTGTAGATAGTCAATCAAATACGTAGTAGGACTATTCAAGTGTGCAAAATTACAACCAAGTGTCCAACAATAGAGACATAAAGCATAATTGCTACTCTAATAAGAAGATTTGAGACATAATTGTACTATACTCTCAGCAAATGTATATAATCAAAAATAATAAAATATTACAAGATTATACAAGATTTACAAATACACACACAAATCATGCTCACTATATTTGACCAACCAATTTGCACATTCCTTCCCAAATTATCTTTCCTAATATTTTTAGCTCACTTTTTAAAAGTATTTAGTAGCCTTTACTCTTCTAAGGGATCAAATTCTTCATAATCTTGTATTGAAAAAATAAATTAAAAAATGGGATCATCTAGCCTTCAAGATATTTGATAAGTTGTTCTTCCCTATAGTTTAGGATAGAAATTTGGATCTCAAGCAGGAAGACATCCAATAAATTTGTGGGCATCCAACCATACCAGACACATTAATGGCTTTGAACAATACTTCCAGTACAGTTTGTTTCCTACTTTTGGATGACACCCACTTGATAGATTTTAATGCAAATTTCAGGTTGGATGCATAGGTAACAAACAAAATGAACTAAATAAAAGCTAGAGAAATGACTTGCCATGTTGATGTGATACAGGTAGTTGGCCCCATGTCACACAGTACAAAGTGATTTACAGCCTGCCCCCATAAAGATATCACAACCAAAATTATGAGCATTTGTCTAATGGGGTCATCCTAAACTACTTGGATGGGCCACTAAACTGTGAATTCTCTCATGTCTTCTAAAAATCTTTTTTCAGGGTTCCATCTGATAGTTTAGATTAAGTAAATTTAAAGTGGTGTTTTTGCATGGGTCACTGTAATTGTGAATTCCCTAATGTCTTCTAAAAAGATTTTTTGGGGTTCCATCTGAGACTTTAGTTTAGGTAAATTTGAAGTGGTATCTTTGTAGTCTATCTCAGCCTATGTATTGTACCGTTTCCAAGTGTCATATAGCCCAGATATATATAGCGAAATGTCAGCCCTCTGAATGTTACCATCACCCTACTCCTCTGCATATATGAGGATACCAGAGAGCAAAGATTTCATTATCCAAAACACTCCAAAAAGATGAACATCACTGATTGTGATTTTAGATGAGGGTAAGATTTTTTGAAAAGGGGAATTGAAGTTGACAGAAAAATGGTGAGTTGTCAATCCTAGGAAATAAAATTATGGACTGCTATCTGACAAATTCTTTCACCACTATGTTTTCTGGACTTGATTACATTCCATCCTATTGTGATTTGTATGTCTTATTACCCTAGTATTTCATTCCTCATAAACACATTTTTTTTCATATTAAAGACAATCCAGGAGACAAACATAAATATAGCAGACTATTCCCTAGCTTCTTGTATTTGTCACAATTTATTTATGTTATAAGATTTTATATGAGCTCTTGGGGTTTCTATAAGCAAAAAGCTACTGAATGGAAGTGCTGAAAATGGATACAATGTCTTGAAAAAGGAATAAACATAGAGAAAACCATGCAATATTTTAGTTTAAATTAATTTAATGATACAACAAAAGGGCTAGTGTTGTAGAGAAAAATTATTAAAACATGTTGGCTAAAAAGGATGCAGAGGAGGGAAACTAGAAGGTTCAAATTCCTTATTGAAGACTTGAGTCCTGAGCTCCACTAGCCTCTGTATAGACTTGTTGGCTGTGGTTTTTTTCTTTATACTATTTATGTCCACTAGTCTAGTGGTTTACAATTGAATGTTGTGGTTTTTTGCTTTATACTATTAGTATTTATGTCTAGTGGTTTATAGTTGAATACTGTTAATACTTTAAGTAGTTTGCCGATTTATGTTGTTAAGACTTTAGAAGTTCATAGTGTTGTTGTTAAGACTTTAGTAGTTCATAGTGCTATGTTGTTAAGACTTTGTTTATAGTTTTTATGTTAATTGACTGTTAAAGTGATGTTAATATTGTGCTTCTGATAATTGAACCAACAACACCTTTATTTTACAGTTGATAATATAAAAACATAGCAGATAGAGCTAACAATGGAGGCTGCCCAACAAAATCCATTTAAAAATATAAGTAATACTATTTCCTTTCAAGATCACAAAGACAAAAAGGGAAACCAATATTATTAGAGAGGAATTTGACCAAATTAGCTAACTAAGAAGAACAAGGGTCTCAACCCAAAAGATCACTTAATCCAAGAAAAGGGGCTTAGGAAGGAACCCAAAAATATCTTTTTAGAAAAACCCTTTGTACTAAAGCAGCCAAGAGATCAGACAAATAATAGGAAGGTACCAACCTCTCTTGTAATAATAGAGAGAGAAAATATTATAGAAAAGATTCACTCATGAACCAACATCTTACACTAGAACTAACCCATACTTGCACACCCAGTCTCTGCCTTAATAGGAGAAAAAACCTAATGAAAAGGAAAGGCATGAGTGGGTGATAAGTAGAGAAAAAACAATCTTAAAAACTAAATCCACAAAATAAAAATACAAGTAGTTCAAGGACTACCCCATCATCAATAGTAAGAGACATAAATCTATAAAGTAAGAACATCATTGACCATATAAACAATAAGGTATTATTGTAGATCATGTTTCAAATAGATTGATGATTGTGAGAGAACTGAGCATATACTATCTCATGAAAAATCTACTCTAAAATGGAATATCTAAATTCTTAATCCAAGAGAAATCAACATTAAAAAAAACTCTATTAGGATAATCTAGGGAATGAAATAATATAAAAATTCTAATTCCAAGATAAATAAACAACTTGCAAATGAATTCTATCCAGGGAAGCTTAAAAAAATGCAAATACTATCAAGATAACTCCAAAGGCACCCATTGCAATACTATCAAGATAATATGGCATGACCCCACCACCCAAAAATAGCGAAATCACATCCACATCATCTTCAACAATAATATCAAATGCAGAAAGTATGTCAGAATCATAACAACCAGACAACCAGCATACCTTATACGTTGCTAGTCGGGCTTTGGGCACCATCCCTTTCGCAGTCCCATTGGCATAACCAAGCATGTTGGCTTTATAAACATACCTTCCAATGGCGGTAGATTTTGTATGAGTACCATGGCCATCCAAATCCCTAGGAGACCTAAATTTGACAAAAGTGTTTATTCCTCCACCCATTGCTTCATATCCCTTGGGGAAAAACCTAGCACCAACCAATTTCCTATTACACAGTGACTTAGAAAACCCTACGGCCTCTTCACATTCACCTTTCCAATGTTTAGGAATATTCCCAAGTCTGTGATCACTACAACTCTTCCTCTCGGGCCATATTCTAGTGTCTAGAACACCCACCACCAAATCAGACCCATAGCCTGATTCAGGCCACAATCCTGGAGTAGGTTTCAGGCCTATAAACTATGGTCATTTTGTCGTATGAATCTGCCTGTCTTTATCAGGGATCACAACTAAAAATCCATGGGATTTATCAATTCAGGGGATTGGCCATCGTCTATAGGTAGGTTATTACGACAAGTATGAGAATATTTATTGCACATCAACTATGATAATAACTATTTCACTTCAACAATGAGAATAACTATTGCACTCACACTGTAATGTGTAGTTAAAATGAATCAATTGAAAAGCATTTGAAGTTTGAGTCATCCAGAAAGTTGTAAAAAAAATTAATATGAAAAAGCCACAAAATTAAATTTATATTTAGAGAGAAAATAGAGAGCCTTCCAAGTAGAAATGGGGCAAATGAGAATACACCCACAAGTCGCGTTCTAGTTGTGCATGAATTACATACATCATAGCTTACCATTACACAAAGCACAAATCAACACAAAAAAAGCTAAATGTTTTTCCAACCTGCAAAATGACGTAAATTTGCTTGCTTAAACCCTTCCTCCCACCCGTGATCCGCCTAAAACAAAATGAAGTGAGTTCATTCACTTTTTTTTTTATATCCCGATTTTGTCAAAATTTTGACAATAAATTTAACTCGAGTCAAAATTTTGACAAAATCGGGACATAAACAAAAAAAAAAGTGAACAACACAAGTCAAAATGGCCTATGGTCAAAAATGATGGTTGAAAATGAGGCCCAAATGTATTAGTGTATTGACAGTTATCCGATTTATAGGTACAGGGTAAAGAAAGAAATAAATGGCTTCAGAATCCTCACCTCTCGGGAGCCCTGAACTCTTGAATTCCCCTGCGGGCACCAGTAAGAAGAACAAAGTGGAACGAGTATTGGTGAAGCTCCCGTTAACCCAAAAATATAATAAAGGCAAGACGATCTTGGGTCCCGAATTAAGTCTGCATTTAAAGAGATCACCAACACAGATGTCAGTACCTGGGCTGAATTGAAGGGCCTCATTCAAGCAATTCACCAGCTACGACGGGCTAATGACTTTATCTTAGTTATCTTAGCAACATCTGGTATCATTCAAGCAGATGGTTTTCCCTTTTTAGTGCAAGCGTCGAAGCTAATTTTTCTCTTGGCTAGATGTTACAATCCAGGTAGTGTGGTTATTGTGTTGGGTTCTCCCAACCCCCTTTGTTACCCGGTGCCCATCGTCTCTTTGGACCGTGATGCCACCACCACAAGGTGACACATCTCGCACTTCTCAGATGCTACTATTCTAACCAAGGTTGTTTCCCTTAATCAGTTTGAGGGAGCAGTCGATCTAGCCCGGTGCTACCTCAATGTTGAATGGCTAGAATGCATGTGTTGAGATTTCAAGAAAATATAGATGGATATCCCTCGCTCTAAATTCAAGGAGCCCATCTAGGCAGGAATCATCTTTTTATGTAGGATTTTCAGGGAGCCCCATGCTCAGGAATTCTCCCCTTGGATGTACTAATTTTTATATGGCATGACCATGAACAAGGAATGCTTTGACTAGTTTGGCATTATCATCAAGCATGTAGACATCCAGATGAGAAAGGGTGAGGCAGAATAGAAATTATATATGACCTCCTACATCCTCTAGCCACTTTCTCGACAGAATCCAGGAATTCAAGGTTTAACCACAGTTGGTGTTCTTGGGGATGGAACTATCCAGGCCACCCCATGGGACTATCTCCCCCAGATTTAGTGGGATCGAAGTTTCCCCCATTTTTTGTAGAGTCAATGATGCCTTCATCTTACACTAGATCAAGGTGATCATCGGTGATTGGGGATTCAGGATGTCCCTACAAGCCATGGCCTTGGTGGGCGCATGGGAACATTACTTCATTCAATTTTCCCAGCACACCTATATTCGGGTGTCCAAATTTTCTGGGCGACCCTTCCTATTGCCCAAACATTGTTGGGACAGGATTATTTTGTTGGAATTTTGCAGGCAAATTTTGGAGGCACATTCTTTGACCGCTGCCAAGAAAGTCACCTCTGTTCCTTTCCCATTCATTTGCGGGAACTACACCTGCTCCCTCACCATGGCCTGGGAAATAGAAAACTATCTAAGTAGCCTAAAATTAGCTAATTATTATTTCATTCGCAAAGACTATGATCCGCTTGGGTGACTAGCAAGCCTGATGCCCCGGGGAATCAACCCCCATGTTCGACACTTGGAATATTTTTGGGCTAACTACCAAGATGATTATGACATCCAAAAGTGAAAGTAATCCAGGATGCCAAAGGGAATGGTGGAACATCTAAATCTTTGTACGTTCCCATAGTATTTTTTAGACATTGGGTTGCTTGAGGACCCCGAGTACAAAGAAACACATATAAACAAGATGGAACTCCCTCCAGTAGATTGGGACACGCTAGAAATTTTGAGTATCAAGGACATCTAGAGAATAATAATTCAACGTAGCCACACGTATTTCATGAAGGTTTTCCAAAAGAGTGTCCAGTTAGACAATCAATTTTTGGAAGCCTTAGGCTCCCGGGCCACGGAGCAATCCAAAGCCCAAGGCAAGTAGAAAGTTGGCACCCCACCTCAAGTCCCGGACCCCATTTTGGCCCCCCTGATGGAGTAGTTGGGTGAGAAATTTGAACACTCCCAAAAATTATTGGATGCAGAGTGACTTTTGGTCTCAGAGCTAACCTGGTAGGATCTTATCCCCCACTAGGATATTCTCCCTCTTTGGCCATTTTGATGAGTGCAGTGTGCAAAGCAGAGACAGAAGAAACTGTGATAACCGCAGATCTCGGGGTGCCGCTCAAAAGAAGATAGAAATAGAAGGAAGAGTGGCCCCCGCAAAATATAAAACTTGATCCTGAGCTTGGGAACATACCTGATGTTGTAGTGCTCTCCTCCTCCTCCTCTGAAAAAGATCATCTAGAGAGTCCCCCAAAGATAGCGCAAATCAACGTTGATGATGTCTTCCTGATAGGTGATCTCAGGGAATTGCATGATATGATTGATAACACAATAGAAGAGATGGTGGAACCAGAGACTAAGGTTCCCACACATGAATTAGCAAGGACTAAAGAGGTTGTCGTCCAAGGAGAAGATGTATCCCGACCAAAAGAGGTCATAGAAGAAAGGGAGATACAAGAAGAACAGGAAAGTAATTCGGCTAGGGAGAAATTGCCAGTAGAAGAGGAAACTAGACCTTTGGGAACAACCATACCCTCCAATGCATTACTTTTGAGCCTAGTTGGTGATCAAATTTTGTTGACACCACCTAATGTAGGGGACGAAAAGGTTGCGGTCATATTCCAACAAGTAGATCTAAATGAATTACCTCTATCGCCTCCACCACCTAGCCCGCCGATGGATGATCTCTCGGGGGTGGTACAAGAAGTGAGAAGGGAAATGAGGGTGAAGACCCCATCAACATAGAAGGAAACACATCCAAGGGAGAACCTGAATTGAACCCCATGGATACTTCAAGTTTGGGGATGATAATGAGTGGGCCATTCACCCCGCCGCAGTGGTTAGTGGAGTCCCAAAAAAGAAAAGCCTCGACGATCGTCATGGCTCCACTATCACTGGCAGAAATGTTGGTCGAAGCCCAGATTGATAAGAATCCCAAGAAGGCTCACACCCTTCACATCACCTAAAGGGCCCCAGATGGTAATATAGTGGCAATAATTATTGCCCCTCCAGCAAGAAAGGAAGACTCAGAGGTTGCTGCCAAAGAGTATGTAATCACACAAGTACCTCTAGGCAAGAGAAATCAATAAGGGGAATTGGACCTCTTGAATGAAGCAAGCATGGCCATCCACACCTAGTATAAAAAACAATCCCAAAGGGTAAAGGAGTTGAAAGTTACTAATGCAAATCTCTTCAGACTCCTGACAGAGTTAGTGCGCCCCCTTGCCTCCAAAATACCCAGACCTTCAGTTTCTAGGACACTGCTCCCTCAAGGTGATGTTGATGTGCTGAGAACTATGAAAAAGAAGGAACTGGTGATGGATGAATGGATGGCCCAGTAGATTGGGGCCATAAGAATTTTTATGTTTGAGTCTCTCCCAGACTTCTTCTGGGCACATGACATACTAAAACAATTGGAGGCCACTATTCCTCAGTGGCAAGGAGAGATCGAGAAATATAAATAATGGAGGGATGCCTTACTAGAGATTCTAAATCTCAGAGAGGATAATGTGGCAACAATAGGAATCCTAGGAGATGAATTGTATGGATTCCTCAGGACCTAGTACTCTAGATTTGCATTCAAAGTCAGAACTGACAAGCAACTGGTAAGGGTACTGGAGGAACAACTTCAAGAGGTCTGGACCCCATTGGACCAGTATATTGTTTTTATCAAGGAGATCACATTGGCTAACCCTCTCATCCCCGAGACTTATACTCTTGTTGATTCTATACTTAGCAAGTTTGACAAAGTGTTTGAGGCTCAATTCCAACCCAATGGATATTTCAGTAGCGCCGTAATGGCGGAACTCTCCCAGATGATGGTTGAATCCCATGACATTGCCAAGGTGGCTGCAAAGTTAAAGGAGAAGGTCAAGGATGCCAACAATCACTTTGGAAGTTTTGTATTCTTTATGGTGATAAGCATTGACAACTCTCCTAAACCGATCGATCACTATCTACAACTTGTTTTCAGGCCCAAGGTCATCCTTCCTGGCCTGAGGGGTCACTATTAGTCTGAAGGTTCACTACAAATGTCTCCTGGGTCCCAAGACGTCATTTCAACATGTAATATCTGGCGTACGAAGCACCGCTTGATCACTGAGAATAAGAGATGCATTAATGAGGGCGTATGGCCCAAGTCTCCCAGAGAGAACCATCACATCTACAAGTACAAAGACACTTTTTTTTATGGCAGCTTTCCCAGAGCTTCTTCCCTCTCTTTTCCTCTCAAATGATTGTATTATATCATGGTAATTCTGACAGCACAAGTAGTACCAGTTGTAAATATTGTAATATAATGTAAATAGATATTGTAGGATTAGTGCCCTGGGTAGTTAATATTTTCTATAAATAACAAGTCTGATGCTATTCTAAGGGTCAGTGAATCGATGATTTAGTTGTCCATAAGTAATACAAGTTTCTGGTTTTTAGCTATCTTACTTAAGAGTTTAAAGTGGATTAATGCTCCCCTGGAGCCACTAGTATAACTACCAGTGATTTTGAATTTGAAGTTAATGAAAGAATGAGGAACACCATTCAGCACCATGCTCTATGTTGTTTCTAATCCTAGAGTTAGTGAATGATTTTCATGATGTATGCTTCCTTATGTCCTATGTTCTAGTTCTGTAATAATTTGATGAAATATCTTACCTCGCTACTGATATATGTGTGATTGATGGTTATATGTATGCTCAGTATTTGTTATTTATTTTCATCTAAAACTTTATTGATGTGAAGGATATATATATCATTATTGTAGCTAGAGATTTATACTAAGCCTGTCCTATCTTTTGATATTTCCTTTATTGGATGTAAAGAGATGCTTTCAAGAAACCCATTATCATTGAAGTTTCAAAGGTCGATGAGTCAAAACCAACTATCCCCCCAAAACAAACAGTAACTTGTCCAACTATGTTAGCCCTGCACCATCATGACCCAACTACCAGGTGCTTGGAGATCAGGAGAGCCCGCTCTCTGGTAAGCCTCTTCATGTAAAGTGCGTCAATACTCTAATATTCGGTGACAACTTCCCCTGTTGGCGAGGTCGTCACAAAGTCTCGTCAACAGTCCCCTAACATTCCAAGATGCGTAATAGAATTTTATATGACTCGTGGGGTGGTATCCATCGAAGACCTGAACCTATTATAACATTTGGGAAATCTCTCCTTTAAGTTTTTCTTATGGGGTCTAGTATTAATAGATCCCCTCAGTATGCCTCTCTTCTTTTTGACCTTAAAACCAAAAAATATTCTACCTCCAAAGAAGGTTATACATTAAATTTTTATTTTTCCCTTCTTAAATTTAAATTTCTTAACAACACCATTGATTCTCACTACGAGAGGGGGCTCCTTTAAGCCAGGTTGTCTACATATGGAACAATAGCCCACTCTAGGGAGTCAATAATAACCAAATCGTGATCACAAGATACACCCTCATCTTCCCTTGGGTTAATCTGATATGTTTCATTAACAGTTCAGTATTGGTCATTCTAAGAGGGGGTGTGGTAGTTGGTATAACCACAAGGGAGAAGTTGGATAAACAATAATCAGACTCATAAATGTCTAATGGCCTCAAGGGCTTTCCCCTTGTCCCCAACCCTCTCCAAGTGGAGGGGACTACATACAGGCTACTCCACATGACCAATAACCACACTCTCAACCCTCACCATATCATTATCAATAAAACAGACATCATAATCAAGAGAGATCTTAAAAAAACCCTAAGGAGGCACCTCACAATTTGGAGGGAGAGTATAACCAAAAGTGGATTAAAAAAGGTTTCCTTCTTTAATCATTTTTCCAAATCTCTTTCTAGTCTTAAACATCCTTCTCAACTTGTTCACAACCAATTACTGAACATTAAGGGTTCTATGACCATTCACTGGAATGTCATCATCGGGATTGGAGGTCTTACCAGGGAAATAATTGTACTTAAGAGCTTCTTTAGGTTCATTCAGTTTTGCCACCATGAAATATCTTTGAGGGTCCTTTGTAAGTGCAAGTACATTCTAATGGGGAAATCTTTCCTCAGGATCCAATTGAGTTTTAATAGTAGTGATCGAGGGTTCCTTGTGACCCCTATTTCCCTTATTAGGAGGGTGACCATTTGGTCTAACTAGAGGAGGTGGTTCATGATTTTTACCCTTGTGCACATTAGGGCTATCCCCCTCTTTGAACTTATTTTTCTCAGAGGGCTTATAAGGATGCAAAAGGGGATAATTATTTCTGCAGTGCCCTTCTCTATGACAAAGGAATCACACGTTCAATCCTCCCATGATTTATATGGGGAAGACCACATTTTTGGACCCCAAATCAATATTGAGGACCTTCGAGAGGTCAACACATGGTTTTAATGTAATAAGCAGTCACACATTCATATGTAGTAGCAAAGAAAAATATTCCTCCACCCTTAAAACCCTTCCAACAGTTTCTAGGGTTTTCGGCAACAAGTTCCACATAATTGGTGGGAAATATTTAATCCTCACCCACCTAGGAGATGGAAGGGATATAATTTCATCTTTGTTTTCCTTTGCATACCAAGGAATGACCCTAAAAATAGAGGAACCAATAGTCCAAAACTGCCTCTTTACAATCTTTCTATGTGAAAACGAGTTATTAAAAAAATAACAAAGATCCCTCTCTAAATCATCTTATAGAAATAATAGTGAAAGCCAAACCTTTTATTCCATACACTGATAAACCATTCATTCACAAAATCATGAGAAGACAACCTAGTAACATGCTGAGCCGCTAGAAAGATAACAACATTCCTCAGTCTAGTTTTTTCAAGGGAAATCACATCGAGCATTTGATCGTTAGGTTTTCTAGTGAAGGGAGTAACATGGGAACCCTTACCTTGTCAGTCTCCATTGTAGGTGGTTGTTGGTGCATCCTGAGGGTATTTAATCTTGAATTTGGCTTCTCTAGGCACCTCCATTTGGACCATGATTGATTCTTTGAATGTCTTCTTCCTTGGCTCTACAACTGTCGATAGTTCTTCACCATTCAAATTAGGGTTTGCAATCAAACCTCCAGGCCCATCTCCCATAAAAACAAAGTCCAAGTAGATTTAATGGTAAGGTGCGAGGACAACCTCATTATGAACAGTTGGAAAACTGCTCACACGAGTTAAGGGAGGCCCCTTGATGTTTCTATTGATGGACCATGTTACACAACCCTTCATTCATATCCTCTCTGCATCTAGTCCTTAAGTTCCTTCATTTTAAATATGAATTTAATTAATAATATTCTTTTAAATATGAAATTTAAAAAGTGGTCATAATAGTTAAAATTAACTATTTATTATTAATAATTATTAGATTATTCGAATTAGTATTTAATCTTATAATATAAATATATATTATTTTAGAATATTTCTGACAATTGATAAAATTATATTTAATGGAGAATATTTTAAAATTGTAGAATATTAATGTTTATAATTTTTTAAATATTTTAATATGAATTTGTCTTCGGTAATAATAAAAGTTTTGATAATCTATGCTATTACCGACAAAGGTATTGAATGTTTCAAACACTGAATAACGAACATTAGGTTTTTTAGAATCAACAGAAGAATGGCTAGGTTTGGCAACTAATAGCGATACTTGAAGTTGTTTGAAGAACCACTCAAAAAGCTAACGTATTTTCTCTTTATCATGGTCAAAGTTGATTTTGAAGTTTTTGATTGATTTGAAAACTAATTTTGAAAGGCTGCATCCAACCAGTTTTTGAAATAAATGAGGTGAAAGTAAATACACTTATTGACATCTAAAAGGGTTGTGGAATATGCATCGGCACCCATAATGATTTCGATAATAATTTTTCAACTTGAGACCATCAATTTCTTAACATGCCTGAGATTTGGCAAGTAATGGCGAAACCCAAAATGGTTTTAAGAACCACTCAAAAACCTAATGACTTTTCTCTTTATCATGGTGAAAATTGATTTCAGAGTTTTAGATCGATTTCACAAATGATTTCAAAAAGTCACCAACCATATTTTGAAATAAATGAGGTGAAAGAACATAGACTTATTGGCATTTGTAAAAGGTTGTAGAACCTGTTGCAGCACCCAAAATGGCTTCTATAATCGTTCTTCAACCCGACACATTGTCTACAACTAGTAAAGAGGAATTCATATTTTATTTTATTATATTTTTGATAAATTATTAAATAAATAATAATTGATAATATTTAAAAATTGAAGAATTTGAATGTTTATAATTTTTAAAATATTTTAATATGAATGTGTCTTCGGTAATAATAAAAGCTTTGATAATTTGTGTTATTACCGAGAAAGGTGTTGAATGTTTCAAACACCTGATAACAAACACTGGGTGTTAAGAATCATTTTGGGAGTATGGATAGGTTTGGCAACTAATAGCGGTGCTCAAAGTGGTTTGAAGAACCTGTAAAAAACCAATGTCATTTTTGTTTATGTTGAAAGTTTATTTGCGAGTTATAAGTAGGAAATATTTTCCATGGCAAGTGAATTGTGATATTGCTATCAGGATTCAAGTGTGTAGTTTTTTTATTCAAATTCATTGATCCATATTTCATGAGTAGTGGTTAACAAGAACCCATCTCTCATGAGAGTGAATGGAACACTTAGCACTCATTGCATCCAAGTGATTCTCATAGAGGTGAAGCACTGGGACTTCTCGGGAGGTCACCCATCCCAGTACTACTCCAGCTCGAGCACACTTAAGTATAAAGTTTTCTCCATGGTTAAGCCCACTTTGATTGTAACCCCATTTGCAAAAAAAATCAGGAAGTGTTGTACCTTATGAACCATTCATTAAAAATCCCCTTAAGCTCATCAATTGATAAGTTGGAGATATTTTCCATAGGAAGTCAAATTTTAATATTGCTATCAGGATTCAATTGTGTAGTTTTTTTATTCAAACTCATTGACCCATGTTTCATAAGTACTGGTTCATAAGAACCCGTCTCTCATGAGAATGAATGGAACACTTATCACTCATTGGATTTAGGTGATGCTCACAGAGGTGAAGCACTAAGACTTCTTGGGAGGTCACCCATCCTAGTACTACTCTAGCTCGAGCGCGCTTAACTATGAAGTTTCCTCCTTGGTTAAACCCACTGGGCTTGCAACCCCATTTGCAAAACCTTCAACAAGTATTGTGTCTTATGAACTATTCATTTTAAATCCCCTTAAGATCATTAATTGATAAGTAGGATATATTTTCCACGGAAATTCAAATTGTGATATTACTATCAAGATTCAACTGTGTAGTTTGTTTTAGTGAAACTCATTGACCCATGTTTCATGAGTAGTGGTTCACAAGAACCCATCTCTCATGATAATGAATGGAGCACTTAGCACTCATTGAATCTAGGTGATGCTCATAGAGGTGAAGCACCAGGACTTCCTGATAGGTCACTCATCCTAGTACTACTCCATCTCGAGCACACTTAACTATGAATTTTCCCCCATGGTTAAACCCACTTTTCTTGCAACCTCATTTGCAAATCCTTAAAAAAGTATTGTTCCTTATGAACCATTCATCAAAAATGCCCTTAATCTCATCAATTGATAAGTAGGAGATATTTTCCACAAGTCAAATTGTGATATTACTACCAGGATTCAAATATGTAGTATTTTTTAGTCAAACTCATTGACCCATGTTTCATGAGTAGTGGTTCAAAAGAACCTATCTCTCATGAGAATGAAAGAAATACTTAGCACTCGTTTCATTTAGGTGATGCTCATAGAGGTGAAGCACCAAGACTTCTTGGGGGGTCTCCCATTCCAGTACTAATCCAACTCGAGCATGCTTAACTACGTAGTTTCCTCCATGATTAAGTCAACTCTGCTTGCAAGCCCATTTACAAAACCTTCAGCAAATGTTGTGCCTTATGAACCATTCATTAGAAATCCCCTTAATCTCGTCAATTGATAAGTAGGATATATTTTCTACAACAATTCAAATTGTGATATTGCCATCAGGATTCAACTATGTAGTTCTTTTCATTCAAACTCATTGACCCATGTTTCATGAGTAGTGGTTTACAAGAACCCATCTCTCATGAGAATTAATGAAACACTTAATAATCATTACATCCAGGTGATGCTCACAAAGGTTAAGCATTAGAACTTGTTGAGAGGTCACCCATCCTAGTACTACTCCAGCTCAAACAAACTTAACTATAGAGTTTCCTCCATGGTTAAGCCCACTTTGATTGTTAGTCTTGTATGCCCGATTTCCCAACAACACTGGTCTCTGCCAGAGGTGTTCTAGATTCTCTTCATATTTTGCAATCCTCATCCCCTTTTAGATCCTCTTGTTACCCGAGTTTTTAACCTGGCCAAATTTAAAATTCCAATACACATTGTCATCCCATGAATGATAATCTTGATACCCTCT
>MU227443.1:1826769-1841623 GCA_018584345.1 Thuja plicata
AAATTATAAAGTCTTTGTCGAATTCCAATTCCAATTCGAAATGTAGAACCAAACATAGAACATGGAGTGTCTAATTCCAATTCCAATTCGAAATTGTTGAACCAAACACGGAAGTTGGAATTTGTCAGTTCCAATTCCAATTTCAAAATTGACAACCAAACACAAAAGATAGATTGACTAATCCATCTTTCGGGTCAACCAAACAGTCCAAATTATAACCCGAAGATGCAAAACCAGAGTTTCAAAACCCGATTTTGTGATAATCAGGTTTTGAGTCAAATTCCAACTCCCCAAACAAACGGGGCCTCAGGTACTATTTAAAGCTCTGCATTTCATGCACATTCCTGGCTGAATGGTCAACATGTTATCAACCTCACAAGGGATGTGGTAGAGTCCACGGTTTGAATTAGTTTATAGCTAAGCAAATTTCTTGACTTGTTCCTTAGTTCTCAAAACTCCTAACACACCAGTGATATGAAGTATCAAGTGGAAAGTTAAAATCGGGTCCAATAAGGGTGTTTGCGGTTCTTGAATTCACCAAAGCCCTGACATGGTTTGGAAGTCTCGTTCCATTCTGACTTCCCAATATGCAAAGAGATTGATGCTTTTAGGCCCCGTTTGTTTGGGGAATTGGAATTTGACTCAAAACCTTATTATCACAAAATCAGGTTTTGAAATCCCGGTTTTGCATCTTGGGGAATTGGAATTTGACTCAAAACCTTATTATCGCAAAACCAGGATATGATTTATAATTCCACCTATTCAGTGGGAAGATGATGCCACTCATTTTGGTGTCTAAACCCGATTTTGCTTGACGAATCTAGAATTGCAATTTAGAGAAACAAACATCGGATTTGCAAAAACGGGAAGTGTCACTCCCAATTCCGCAAAACAAATGGGGCCTTAATGATTTTATAATATCCCAACTTGGAGCATTTATTAGTAGTAAATTCTCATTGAGGGCAACAATGTAGTCAGAAATGTAATCCTCCTTGCGGGAACATCTAAACAGAGCTTGGTTATACATTGCAGGAATACAAAAAGTGCATAAACAACTTGAAATACTATATTGATGATACCAGGATATTGCAATGGTGAAGGTTAGTCACAATGTTCTACAAGAAATCAAATAAGCTTGTACAAGTTGTAGCTACAAGTCACGACATTAAAATAGTTCAAAGAACTCAAGTACCCAACAAATGGAGAAATTCCAAGGTGTTTTAAGTAAGCTTTATGTCAAAAAATAAATTCATCCAATAAGTACACTATTTTGGATGACTCCCTTACATCATGTCTTATGCACACAATGTGGTTAACACTTTGCTACAAAGGAATTGATTTGCTAAGGTTGGATTGAACAAAGGAAAAAAATATATTATTATAGATACCATCATTTTTAGTTATTGAATGAAGTTAATGCACACAAGCCATAAGAGTTCAACATCTTCAGGGGGATGTCCGAGTCTTATATGATTGTGATATTGTTCTTAGTGTCATGTTTTAGGTTATAATGGTTGAATTCCTCAATAAATTTGCTAAAACAACTAAACTTTCATGGAAATATTGGTTTATTTCTATAGGAAATGGATCTCTGAGCTTGCCAATTTGATATCTTCTCAAGCTAATCAATGTAACAAATAAATTATTCATAACCATCCACAAAGTCAAGAGGAAGTGTAGAAACAAAGAAGATCCTAATCTATATCGACAATCTTCCAATGAACAGCTTGATATTTGAACAAGTTATAGATCAACAAGAAACTAACTAGTTAAGGACTTAGAAGTGTTGCATCTTATGAACATTTGCATAGGAGCGATAATTTTACCACATAGAGTATGAGCCAAAGGAGAATATTCATAATGTGTTTAACGAATCATTGGCATTTGTCAAAACACAATAATGAAGACTAAATTACAACTCGAAATACTCTACTAATGAAATTATGTGGGACAAGAAACCACAAATTTGATGGTAACCACTATGTGAATTATGATTCCCTTCGCCAATGTCCTAAGCCTACCTTAAAAGATATTTTGTATGCAGTTATCATTGCCACCTGTCCATATGTAATGAAATATGTTGGAGAAGTATTATTTTCATAATTTCTTAATCAAATATTTTTGATAACGAATGAAATACCAAATAAGTGGGAAAGCAGAAAGATTTTTCTTCCCAAGAAACAATTATGTAATCAAAAGCCTCACTTATGAGAGGTGGCTATATAAATTCACTTTGAAGGAAAAAGGGGGATTTTTTTATTTTTTATTTTATTTTAGAGAAGGGAGAGATAATAGTAAATTTTGGGGGAGATAATAATTCTTTGTACATAAATAGAGATTGTGGGCTCTGTGATTTTATCCAAGAAATAAAGGGAAAATTTGAAGCTCTACATTTATTTGTTTTTCTTTTATGATTGCCATTTTTCTTATGTTGATCGCAGTTTTTGATCCACTAACTTGTGATTCATGTCAATCGTCAAGGGGCAGTTCTAGATGTGTTGTTGTGGTGGGATGGAGCATGCATGGCAACATGAACTCTGGGATTTTAGAAGTCAACTCTTCATGGTCAGTTTTTGGAGAAAGGAGAGGGGAATCACCCTGAATCAAACAACCTAAGCTAAGGGAGAGTGAAGCATCGAGGCAAAGCTTTTATTGGACGAGCTAAGAATATGTCAGGTGGTATTTTTAGAGGTTTTGTGTTCTTTGGTCGGAGCTCCGTGTCGTCACTCACTCATGACATGGTGCACCACATTACCTTTAGTATTGGAAAGAGAATGAGAATCCAAAGTCCTAGACATAGGGCTCACACATTTATATCCTATTGTGGGAGGCATCTGCAAGGGTCCGAATTAAGGCACATTGCTCCTAAAGATAGTGCAATTCTCATCAATTAAGGGATACACCTATAATATTTCAACACATGACACATTGAAAAACAAAAAGGAAAAGGCACCGAGTACACAATCCTCATGATGTATTAAGAACAAATATGTCAATGCAAGAGAGAGCGCCCCGGAAAGAATATACTACAATATTCACCCTTGGACTACAAGCCATAGGATCTTGTTCTCAGAAAAGTAGAACTCTGCAAATAGTACAATATATTTCTTCGCCTACTGAACCAAAGTCTAATATTTCCAACATCTTTCAAAATATAAATTGTTGGGGTTGAATATGATTGGTTTATTTCAATATGACTGCCAACTGGTTCAACTGCAAAACATCATGGAAACTTGATCAAAATCATCATGACGCATGCATTGAATCAAGCGGTGTAAAGTGAACAACTATCTAGAAAATTTGTTAGTCATGGAAATCGCCTGGAAAAGAATATTCTTTGGGATGTATCGGTGGGCCTTGTTAAAGCAAGGGTGTCCAAAGGGACACGTGGTGATCAGTTAGAGCTTGGGGGGACTACATCCTTCATAGAGGAGTTAGGAACTCCGATGGGTTGACATACAACTTGTCAATCAGTTTCGGGGTTACAGAAGTTATGACCACTCTTGCACGCCCAAAGATCGAACATAACATGCAAAGTACAGAAGCAGTGTAGAAGGAGTCTAGATTTTGGCAACTTTCAGGGGATCTTAGCTTGTCGTGAACTAACCACAAAATCTCTAGTTACGTAGGGTCATAACCTTGTCCATTGGGCTAGAGGTCAACTTAGCTTAGATTTATCGGATCATTTTTCTCTATGAGTTGTTAGAACAAGCTTCTGAGGCGATCAATCCTACACATAAAATTTAAGATCAGAGGTTTTCTTTAAAAGAAAGCCAAAACATTTAACAAGGAACAAATCAAACTAGAGGACTCAAAGGTTGACACATGCTGCAAGAGGAAAACTCAAAGACAAATACATAAGATAAAAACTCAATCAATGTTAGCCAAGTAATGCCATGATAATATTTCTAAAATAAAGAGCCAGGATAGCTAACCAATGTTTATATAGGAGAAGGGAACACCAAGAACCGTAAACAAGTGACCATATTTAATACCAACTTTATAATAAAAATTTATATTTGATATCTTGTAAAAGGGGAAATATTTAAAAAAGCATTGAGATTAACCTGACAAAACATGAAAATAGACCACCCATGGATTTGTGTGTGTGCAAGGACATTAATCCTTCCCTTTCCTAAGAAGATGAAATGGTTTCTCATGCCCGATAGACTACATAGGTGAGATATTATCCCATATCTGATCGGATAGAGCCTCGCTACCAGACATGCATCCATAGCCTTGATGAGGTTATCACATTGAAAATCATTAACATTTCTCTACTGCCAGACAAGCGACCATAGCCTCGGTAGAGTTGCTAATATGACCTGATTTTTTACATTTTTTACATTTCTTTTTCTTTTATTTTTCTCTTTACGCCTCCTTGGCTTCAGTATACATGAATGATTATGAAATCATCCTTATAGGTTGGTTGCCAAAGTGGTAGAAGGACATTTTGATATTTCACCTAGCGTGAAAAAGGAAGGACATCTCAAAATTCATTAGTAAGGTATTTAAGTGAGAAGCATGTGAAATCACAATTGGATATCACCAATTTCATGAAATGACCAAAATTAATGCTAAATGCTACAAAAATGTGTCAAATCACAAAAGATATAAAAAAATAATCTTGCATTTTAAGCCAAAAATAAATGCGGTTAGCTTTTTCAGAGTTCAAGGGGTATAAAATTCTTTTCACAAAACCACTGTCACCAAAACTTGGCTCGTATTTCTAGGAATAAATAGATGGCAACTCCTAGAAAATAGGCATGGTACTTTCACCTTATGATGTGACGTTCTTCTCAAATGGATTAAATGTGAAATGCTTGTGGAGATATCTGCTTTCCCTTATAAAAAGGGCAATGTAATCGAAAGGTGGCATGGCATTTATCAGGTCTTGAGAGCCGATAGTGTATGCATTAGTTTTCTTTAGCCAAGAAGCATGGGTACTCTCATTAGATTGACCAGTCCATTGCCTCAAGGTCCCTTCTTAGGACTTATAGATGATGATAGGTTGGCCACATTGGTTGGGACATCTATGACATGTTGGTTCTTACTGTAATCACCTAAAATTGGTCTAGTAAACCCATAGCCCCTTTTTCAATTAATTGGCCTCGAAAATCCTAAATCAAAGGCATTTAATTATGGGAGCATTTAATCAAACTTGCTTGCATAATTAAAATCATACTTGTTGAATCAAATTCTTAATCAAAGCTCAAATCATTTAAATTCTTAAACTATAGGGTTTGATTAAAAGTCCAAACACTTCTAATTAAAATAACCCCTTCACACATCCTCACACGTGTGTGAGCACACAAAATTAAAATAAAAGCAATTAAAAGGGGATAATTACCAAATTTGTCTCATTCTCCCCTAAACAATCATAAAGTTGACCAATCAATGGTCTTTCACCTGGATCAAACCTACATGGATTGAAGTGAAATGCATCTCAACCGCCCTTCGTGGCTTAATCTTGGCCGTCCATTTTGAGGAATTTCCTATAAAAAGGATAGCTCCCCTTGTTCAAAGAGGCAAATTTGGAGAATTAAAGTCATAATTCTATTTTAGTTCTAGGTTTTGATCACGTTCTAGAATGTATTAGCATCATAGCTTAGTTTTGTGCATTTAGTTCTAACATGGATTTCTAGTTTTAATTCCTTGGTATGTAGCTAGATTTTGCTTAAGTTGCTTCATGATTAGCATTCATTTACCTTAGTTTCATTCATACATCTCACCTCCATGATCTTGAGGGAAAAGTATGCAAGTTCATGCATCATGCCCATCTCTTGAATCTTCCATTTTGGAGTTGTCTAGTCACTGATTCTAAATGCCAATCTGATGAGCGTCCTCCAAGAATCAAACTCGCTTCAATTAAGAAGCAACAAGCCACTTTTGAGGGTAGTTATATGATGTTATATTTTGGATTTAATAATTACTAACCCCTTGAGTTAATGGTTTATAGAGTGATTGGTGCTTTTAGGTTGAAGACCACATTTACCACGCACACACTTACTACCCTCAAATGGACACTGGGCGAAGACTTTTTGCACAGTGAGGACTCATATAGGCTAAACATAGACATCTCATCTAGGTTTATAGGCTCTTTTCTAGAATTGAGAGGGTCTAGGGACATCATAATTTTCCTCGTAGTGGGGATGTTTGGCAGAATTATGTGTAGTGGGCTTGAGGATGTTCTTGTTGTGGCTCGGGACAACATTGGTTTGCCACTAACATCCGACCTAAGGATTTATCTGGAGATGAGATCAGAGGTGTCATTCATTTCATATGTTATTAATTTTTTCTATCTTCCCCTTCACATTCATCGCTGCTACATGCGGTAGACGGTCAAATTTTTGAAGAAATACCTTGACCCTAAAGTGCAAATGTCGGAGGAGGAAAAAAAGGAGTTCTATGTGAGGGTCATGTTCGAGAAAACCTAAGATACACCTACTAGGTCAAGAAAAGAGGGTTCTTCTAGCTCAGAAGAAAACTTGGTGGGTGACGAAGCTGACTCAGGAGAGGGCAGTCCTAGCTCTGGAGATAATTGACCTACACCTTGAACAAAATATTTTACTTTCCCAAAAACAACGTTATGATATATATGTAAATAACTGAGAGAATTTTGTTAGTTTTGAAAATGTTTAAATGTACATAGAACTGATGAACTATAACTGATTGAATGTTTGAGGATGACAAGTTGAAGATCACTGAGCTGCAGAAAGTAAATGCAAGTCATTAAATCAGTTAATGTATTATATTGTCATTGATGTCAACTTAGTATAATTTGATTGGTCATATACATATTGTCATAGACTTCAAGAAACCAAAAAGATAAATTTTATGTTATCGGTAAACATATAAAGCCAGTGTACACCGAGTGACAGTAAACACCAACGAACAGTGCACAATGACAGATAGAGAACCCCGAGCAGTTCACAATGTATATTGAGCACTGCAACACCGAGCATAAGTGAAGTGGTCACCGAGTAGAACTGAAGTTGATTCCTGAGGATAACTGGAGTCAATGACCGAGCAAACTAAGAGTTGATCGCCAATCAAAATTGGAGTTAGAAAATGACAAAACACTTAGCTGGCAGGAGCTATAATTAGAGTTAACTGATTGATTGTTTTATTCTCATCGACCAGTTGAACTAAAGATTTAAATATTTAAAGCTAGTTTTATTCACAGTTTTCAAGGAGAAATTTATAGAATAAAACTAAAGCGAAGCTTTAAAGATTAAAGAAATGCATGGCGAGATTTGCTGATCAAGGAAGCAATCTACGTCAAGAACAAGAAATTCAAGGAGATTGAACGGTGAAATAATGTATATATAAAGAGACAAGTAATTCATTATGAAAAGAGGAATGTTGAATATAATTCTAGTGAAGATAGAAGTCTTCATGCAGATCTGATCATACATGCTGAAGATCAGAGCCAAGAATTCTGCAGACACCGAGCAACAAAGAAGCAAAAACATTCACCGATCAGAAAGAAGAAAGAAGGGGGGTAAATGAATTGAAGAGAAAATTGATCAGAGAGGTATTATGGACTTACAATAGATCTGAAAATCTACAAGTTAAAGTTGTATTGTTGAACAAATCATTTACTATTTCAGATTAACCATTGATTCATAAAATCTCTTAACCGAGTGGGATTTAACCATCCTTAATGTATTGAGATACTCAAGAGTATCAAAAGGTTTTCATGTTGACAACATAGTGAATGCTAGGTCAAATGATAAACTGTAAGTTTTAAATCCTCTAATATAGGGTTGGCTCTTCACTGAGCTCACTTCAGAAGAGTGAAAATTTTGGGTTACTGGTCCCAAGTGGTTTTTCCCTTAACAAGGTTTCCACGTTAAAAATCCATGTGTCAAATGTGTATATGGTTCATTACTTTGATGTTTTGCTTTACACATTACTAAAACAGGATTGGTCGGTAAACATTAAGTTTATTTACTTTTATTCGGTAAAAGCTAGAAAAAGGATAAAAAGTATATTCACCGAGCAGTATATATTTAATAAGATTACTTGAAGGCGTACATCTTGTAGGACTGAACATAACTAGAGGTATTATATTTCTGATATAAGTTTTGGTTGGATTATTTGATTAATTTTTTAGGCCACTGATTCACCCCCCGCCCCCCCCTCTTAGTTATTCTAATAATTGGTATCAAAGCTAGTGTGCTTGGAAGAGAGTTTAAAGACTCAAGCTAAAGATCACAAGATGAGTAAAAGAGATGTGTCTAAGTTGAACAAAGACAACTTTGCATCATGGCAATGCAGGTTAAGACTCCACCTATCAGGTATTGGAAATGATGTCACACAATACTTGGATACTGAATATGTTGCACCAACATGACCTATGACTATTGATCAATTGAGAGATAAACATGAACACAACTCTATGATGATAGAACTCGCTTCTTCGCTATCTGATGTTGAATTTGAAGATGTCAAATCATGCACTACTGCAAAGCAAATGTGGGACAAAATCAAACTAGTACATGGAGGAGATACAAATGTGCTGAGAGCTAAGGTTGAAAGCCTAAGAGGGAAGTTTTATGACCTAAGAATGAAAGAAGGAGAAAACATCACTCAGTATAGTATCAGAATCAAAGAAGTTGTCAATGCTATCTATGGGGTAGGAGGTGTACTTGAAGAAGAAACAATGGTAAGTAAAATTCTGAGAACCTTACTACATGTTTATGCTATTAGAGTATTTGCAATTAAAGAAATGAGAGCAGTAGCAAATAACAATGTTACTCTTGATAGTTTGATTGGTAGACTTATTTCATTTGAGATGAATAACTTTGACAACAATGTCTTACCAACTATTGAGTCTAAATTCAAATCTTCTCTGAAAATAAGTAAATTAAGCCATAAACACACTATGAGAAATGATAGTGAAAGTGACAGTGATGAACACGAAATTGATGAAATTGAAGCACTAATGGCTAGTAGATTGCAAAGAGGAAAAGGTAGATACAAAGGTAAATTACCATTGGTATGTTTTAATTGTAAAGAAATTGGACACTTTGCTGCTAGATGCTCTAACAAGAGAAAAGATGAAAGAAAGAATGACAGATCTTATGAAAAGAAGTTTGATAGAAGTGATGACCGAGACTACCGAAGCAACTGACACTCTGACAAAAGAGATAACCGAGACTATAAGGACAAAGGAAAGAAGGCTTGTTACCTAGTTGAGAAAAAAGCTGAAAATACTAACACCGAATCTGATGAAGATATTGAGGTGGTATTTGTTGCGATGAAGGATGATTTAGATGAAGAAGATAGGTATGTTGAAACTGCACTCATATCTAAAGTTAGTAAAAATGATGTTTGGATTATTGATAGTGGTTGTACTCACCACATGACCGGAGATAAGAAAAAATTTGAAACTTTTGAATATTATAATGGTGGATCAATTAGGATGGGTAATGACTCACCTTGTCCAATTGAAGGTAAAGGAACCATCATGTCGAATAATCTGATCAGATGTGAAAATGCATATTGGGTGAAAGGACTTAACTATAATCTATTGAGTGTTTCATAGCTGAATAACACAGGACACCGAGTTGCATTTGAGAACAAAAAGAAAAAGATCTATGATGAAATGGGAAGGTTGATCGATGCTGGTGAACAAAAAAAAGGTAACATATTCTATCTTGATGATATTAAGACCACTTTTTTATTGGCTAGAAATGAAGACATTTGGCTGTGGCATAAAAGGTTATGTCATGTGAATTTTGACAACATGGTTAGGATAAGCAAGAAAAGGAAAGTAAGAGGCTTACCGAGTATGTCAAAACCTGACCATGTCATGTGTAAGAATTTTCAAAAATGTAAAATTAAAAATTCTAGTTTCAAGAGAAAAACCTACACATCTAATGCTATTCTAGAATTAGTCCATACTGACTTATGTTGACCAATGAGAACAAAGAGTTATTATGGTCATAGATACTTCATTCTATTTGTTGATGATTATTCTAGAATGATGACTGTTATGTTCTTAAAAGAGAAATCAAAAGCATTTAAGATGTTCAATTGCTATAAATCTATAGTTGAAAAACAAAGTGGAAAGGAACTGAAATGTTTGAGATCAGATAGGGGAGGAGAATTTATTTATGATGAATTCACTAACTTTTGTAATGAGCATGGAATTACAAGACAGGTTTCTGCACTGAGAACACCACAGTAGAATGGGATTGTTGAAAGGAGGAATAGATCAATTGTTGATTGTGCCAGAACATTGATGATTGAAAAAGGCATCACACAAACATTCTAGAGAGAAGTTGTAAGAACTGTTGTTTACACATTAAACTGAGTTCAATTGAAGAAAGACACCAATAAGACACCTTATGAGCTATGGTCTGGATACACACCAAATTTAATTTACTTTAGAATTTTTGGAAGTCAATGTTATATATTGAAAGATGAAAGAAATGGAAAGCTTGACTCCAAAAGTGATGAAGGAATATTTCTAGGTTATTCTACCAAAAGCAAAGCTTATAAATGTCTTAACAAATCCTCTAACAAAATCATTGAAAGTGCAAATTTTAAAGTAGATGAATTTGTTGAGAAAAATGACAAGGAAAGAAAAAAGGAACTAGAAGATTACAACAGATTTGTCTATAGTGAAGAACCTGACACTCTACCCTAGCAACATTGTATCGCTACCGAGCGACATAACAATGCAACCGAGCAACAAGCTGCACACATCGAGAATCAGGAAATTGCTCACAATGTTGAACTGAGCGATGATAAGGATGAAAATGAAGTTCAAGGTGATGATCAAAATAATGAATAGAGATATGAACCTATACTTGCTAAGTATGTCAGAAGACACCATCCACAGGACCAAATCATAGGAGACAAAAGAGTTGGAATGAGAACAAGAAGTAAGTCACTGAACACTAAATGTTTGATTTGTGATTTTGAGCCTAAATCTGTTAATAATGCACTTGAGAATCAATGGGTCAGTAAAATGAATGATGAGATTGATCAGATTGAAAAGAACATAACATGGACATTAGTACCTAGACTGAAGGACAACAATGTCATTGGTACCAAATGGATATTTAGAAATAAACTGAATGAGAATGGAGAAGTCACAAGGAACAAAGAAAGACTAGTATGCAAAGGGTATGCACAAGAAGAAGGTATTGACTATGGAGAAACCTTTGCACCCATTTCTAGACTAGAAGGAGTAAGAATTCTACTTGTTTATGCTGCTTTCAAAGGATTCAAAGTATACCAAATGGATGTTAAATCTGCATTTCTGAACAGAGATACTAGAAGAGGAGGTATACATTGAACAACCTGAAGGGTTTGTTGATCCTAAAAAGAGGAACATGGTTTGTAGACTACACAAAGCCTTGTATGGATTGAAACAAGTACCAAGAGAATGGTATGAAAGACTTCACTCTTATCTCATTAGTATTGGATTTATAAGAACAAGTGATAACAATAATCTATATTTGAAAGGAGATATGATGACAAGATTCTAATTGTTGAGATATTTGTTGATGATATCATATCTTGAGGTAGTGATATGTTATGCAAGTCATTTGCTGATGATATCATATTTGGAGGTAATGATATGTTATGCAAGTCATTTGCTGATGAAATGAGCAAAGAGTTTGAGATGTCAATGTTTGGGGAGATCAATTTTTTCTTGGTCTATAGATTCTACAACAAGACGAAGGCATATACATCACACAATCCAAATACATCACAGAAGTTTTGAAGATATTCAAAATGGAGGACTCCAAACCAATTAGAACACCTATGGAAACCAGATGCAAATTGACAAAGGAAGACGAGTCAACCAAGGTAAATCAGACCTTATACAGACCTATGATTAGAAAACTAATATATGTTGTACACACAAGACCAGATATAGCACATGTAGTTGGAATAGTTGCAATATTCTTTGCTAATCCCAAGGAATCACATATGACTGTTGTTAAAAGAATTTTGAGATATCTAAAGAATACCAAAGACTATGGCTTTTAGTATAATAGAGAAGGTAAATTTGAGCTTCAAGTTTATACCGATGTTGATTGGGTTGGAAACATGGATGATAGAAAGAGGACAACAGGAGGAGCATTCTTTATGGGTGACAGACTTGTCACATGGATAAGTAAAAAGCAAGGATGCATCTCTCAATCAACTGCAGAAGCAAAATATGTGGTTGATGCTGCAAATTGCTCTAACATTGCATGGATCAAGCAATTATTGAAAGGTATGAACATGAAAATTCTTGAACCAATAATTATCTATTGTGATAATACAAGTGCTATCAATATTTCAAAGAACCTTGTAATGCATGCTAAGACAAAGCACATTGCTATCGAGTATCATTACTTGAGGTAACAAGTACAAGAGAAAGATGTGATACTAGAATATGTACAATCAAAAGAACAATTAGTAGACATATTCACTAAGCCATTTCCAAAAGATACATTTGATTACTTGAGGAAGAGACTAGGGGTCTGACCCTTGTACACTCACTAGTAAATTTTACCCTATTTTTCAATGAGGAATAGTCGAATGTTAGACACCCATTGGTCGCACAGACGACTATAATTGTTGTCAAACTTTTTTCATCGCTTATTCGACAGGAAAACCAATCGTCGACATATCGACCTACTTAGTGGTTGAATTATCGACCGAATCTTCATGAAAAAATCACCTAAAGCTGGAAGAATTGCAGATCAAACCTTTTATCTAGGCGGCCAACGCTCGCCAAAATTTTGACCACCTTTGGTCACAATTAATGTCAAATATATAACAGTCTCGTCAAAACATCAAACACAGTGTGTCACTTTGTCGACCACAGTTGACTGAAATCAATGTCGAACATATAGCAGTCACGTCGAAACATCATAAACAGTGTCTCATTTTCTCGACCAACGTTCGTCGCCATTGACATCGAACACATGGTATTCTCGTTGAAACTACTGATATTAGAGTGTCGAAAAAGAGACCAATACAAATTTTTGTTTAAAAATATATATATATATATTATTATTGATGGGTTTAGTATAGTCAAAGATATGATTAGTTTAGTATCAGTATAGGATCAGATAACTAATAGAGATAAGATAAGGTTCCTCTTGTTCCTTCTATAGTAAGAGCTTTCTTTTATGAACTTTTCACTAATATATATAGGGCAAAGTATCTGCGATTTATTTTATTAAAGTTCAGAAAAGTCTCTAACGCTTAGGTAGCTGTGTTAATTTATGCATGCATAAGTTGTTCTTCCTTCTATAGTTATATAGGAATAGAGATAGAGTGATAGAGTAATAGATTTTTGTGTGTTGTTAAGCTTAGCATAAGTATATCTTATTCATTCCAAGTACTATCTTGATTAGAGACCTGGTTCCAAGTAAGGAGTAAGCTAATCATGATATAATATGAAACTCCTAACAAATAGGAATCTTATACTATACTTAGACTTTGTACTCTCTATATTCTTTTTATTGATGATCAACCCAAGGAACCCATTCAAACCCTGAACCTCTTTTAGAAGACACTCATTCTCCTAACTAAGCCTACTCACTAGACTCATGAACAACCCAACGAACTTACTAGAACTAACACTAACTAATTTGACTAACACTAACTACTGAATATTACTCATGAATTGACAAACTTATGGCGTCATCTATTATTTCTCGACCTAACCATAGGGGAAAGGCCACATGCTTCTCTCTCTTCATTAAGTTTGTTACTTCTTCATTAAGCTTGTTACTTCTTCATTAAGCTTGTTACTTCAATATTTACTATCAACATACTTGGTTCAGAATCATATAGCAATTGGTTCATTAGAATGCATGGAATCACATACATAATTTATAGGAGCGTGCATCACCATTATTATGCAAAGAGTGCATCATGCTTTTGTCTCCATCAAATAGAGAGGAATTCTATACATGTTCACTTCACACTTATCTCACAATAAAACTATGTTCACTTCACACTGATATATCACTCAATTATATACATCCTATATTCGACATTACATACATCAAATAGACCATTTCATTCACTATCAAATACACTATTTAACCAAGAAGCATGCATCGCTGAAATCATTCTTCATAGAAAGAGTAGGAATCAGACATCACAGAAACAACAAGGGTCCCACCATTACATAAATTACATTATCCAAGAAACGGTCCCACCATGAACATCAAAACCATTCTCCAACCAAGGGTTCTTCCACCATAACAAGAAAGTTTCTCACC
Organism: Thuja plicata; assembly: GCA_018584345.1. NCBI lineage: Eukaryota > Viridiplantae > Streptophyta > Pinopsida > Cupressales > Cupressaceae > Thuja > Thuja plicata. The sequence goes on from MU227443.1 coordinate 1,841,022, forward strand.
CTATTTGATCATGGGTTCCCACCTTTGGAAATCAGGATCCCACCTATAGATTCTTAAGTAGACAATTTGGATGAATCCCCAAGCCCCTCCTTCAACCTTCTTGCTAAAACCCCTGCTGCATTTAGAATAGTAGGCCCTTAGAATAGTAGGGGCTACTTCGATTTCAATAAGAAGAAGCCACCAGAGGGACCTCATTTTCACGGGTTTACTTACTGGTGTAGAATCTTTGGCAAAGTGGGGGCCTTTATAATAGTAGGGCTAGGAGATTTCTATCAGAACAATGGCCAACAAAGATACTACATCATTGAATGGTGGGCTACATCAATTTAACCAATAACTATACCACATTTTAGAACCTTTACCTAGACCCCACTGACTCTAGAAAACCTTTCCAAAACAGAGATCAATTGAACCAACATCTACTTCACTTGCATCTCAAACCCTCACCGAACTGATCCCATTTTCTTTTACCTAAACCTAGGGCCCTTACCCCAACACAGTAGGAAACTGTCACCTTTACCCATCACTTATTATTCACCTTTTATACCACCTATTTAACTTGAACTAAGTCCCATACTATGGAAAAGTACTTGTGCTCGATG
>MU227444.1:0-24917 GCA_018584345.1 Thuja plicata
TTGGTAATGTGCTTCCTCACTTCCTCATGGATGTTCTTCAAGTGTTCTGCAAAATCCTCAGCTTCAGCACTACTTATTTCTCCTTTATCTATCTTTCGCAATTCAGATGCATTTCTTGGACTACTTCAATATACAATCTGGAATGGTGATTTACCAGTGCTCCTGTTGACAGAATTATTGTATGCAAATTCTGTCTGTGGTAAAATCAAATCCCATCCTGTTGGCTTATCTCCAACCAAACATCTCAGCAAATTTCCCAAACTCCTATTCACCACCTCTGTCTGTCCATCAGTCTGTGGATGATGTGACCAACTAAACTTCAAATCTGTCTTCAACTTCTTCCACAATAAAAATAAAAATACAATGTTGTGTAAAAGCATACTTTGTAGTTTTTTCATGTGTTAAATTAAATTGTCATCATTGTGTGAGGATAGTTAATTGTACAAAATGTTAAAACTAGTACTTGCATCCAAAGGAGGTGCAAGGGATGCGCCGATAGACATTTCATTTGAAAGCATAACTAAAGTCTTACGTGATAAAAGTAAGTGTTAAAAGTATAAATGAGAGGCAACATAATCAAAGCACATCAAATGACAAGGAATTTATACAGTGTAAAGAATTGGAGAATATCAGTGTATGAACCCCTAACAGGTAATATGTAATGATTAACCTTCAACAAAATAATGGAAATTAAGACAAAGTAACTTTTGTTGAAGTGAGACAAATTGAAATTATATGCATTCTCGTTCATAAAAAGACACATGGGTAGCTTGTCATGATAAAAGATAAAGTAAAGGTCTATGATGTGGAAGCACAATATACCGATAGCATAATAAAACGAAGTGTTTTGAAGTGTCATTTTACAAACATGCTTCATGGTAGAAGGATTTATTGTATATAAGAGAATTCGATGTAGAAGGGTTGAATATAAAGTTTTGGGGGTACTTTACTCTATGTAGGTCCTCCCAAAAAATTGAAGCATCGACATGCATTGGAGTACATTATGAAGTGTTGTATTTGTATCAATCAATATTATTTGTTTTTGTCTTTTTGCATAAGTGGATGTGAACCTGTAGAAGAGAAAAAGATAAAATAATTAAGAAACAAATGAATGGCTTAAATGAGGGAAGGAAAAAATGTAAATTGAAGTATTTAACAAGAAGTGGTGAAAGTAACAATGCATATCCAAACTTAACTTTAGATGAATAGTAGGCGAGCTTCTTCTTTCTTTCTAATAATGTTGTACAAATTCTTTTTCATTTTACAAAAGTGCTCCAAAGAGAAGGCGGGGCTCTATGCGGAGGCCTTGCAGAGATTTGACTTTGGAGACCGTTGCAAAGGTGAGCCCTTGTCTTTGAGTTTTACCAATATTAATTGTGGCCCTATCTAGTGTGAGGCCTTGTAATTTGTGTATAGTGATAGCCCATGCAATTGGTTAGTGGTAGTTGTGTACGGCTGCCTCGGGTTATCGACTGTATGGGGATTGTTTTTGGGTTTCAAAAATCCCAAGGTGGACCATTGTAGTTATTAAAATTGATTGTAACATATGATGGCAACTCTGGGGGCTTAGAGCCATAGGGATATACAATATCTTTGACCTCTCCAAGAGATCCATTGACAAGACCAACTTCTATCCCTAGGTTTATTGTAAGCATGACACATTGAAATCTACATAAAAGGACTTCTTGGGAAATTTGGTCATCATAATCACCTTCACCATACTTACATTGTGTATTGAGTGCAACATAGAGTGCAATAGGAACAGTTTTTAGTTGTTTTAGCATTTTTTATTGTGTAATGCTACAAGTTCATTTGTAGAAAATAAATGTATTGCTTGGTCGAACTCTGCTTGCTCAACAATTGGTGTTAGGTGTTTGTTTGTGTAAGTCATTAGCAACTTCCAATCAGTCTTTGTTGGGTCTGTGTTGTGCATGTTTTTAATGCTTCACAGGATTGTATTTGAATTGGATCATCACCATTCTGTCTAAAAATTGTCTGCAATGCAACAACTCTATTAAATTTGTGTCATAGAACACTATCTATTCTAATTGCATATGTTTGTTAATACAAACAATGCTACCAAGATACTAATTGAATTACATATAGATCTGTCATAAAAGAGACAACATAACGTAGTTCATGAACATAAGCAATTTCTTGAAGAAAAACAAATAACTCACTATAACTCCTTATAGCTTATCCTGAAACATAACATGAAATACTTTTTAAACTTGATGTTCACTAGAAATTTCTATTATAAATCAGATTCTATCCAATGAAGACACCGTTTAAATCTATACCGACACTTCAAAATTTTACTTCAATTGACCAACAAATATTCAATTGCATCATATCACAATTAAGAAAAAATAGAAACCAGATTTTTTGTGAGAAGACTAAATGAGCAATGACCAATTTCAAATATGAAAGACTCAGGAGGAAATATTAATAATGCATACAATTTGGAGTCTACATTGTTGTCTTTGCAAGCGGTCTCTTGAAGATTATGAAGAAACACAACAACAATGAAAGGGCAAAAGCCCTTCCAGTGAATTATAGTTGACTCCTATAATAAAAAGACAATATTAATTCAATCCAATGAAATAAACAAACAAGGATGGCCTCCAAGGCATGTGGTGTAATGTTGAAAAGATGCCTTGGTTAAAAGAGTGGCCCAAGTTCAAATTATCAAACTGCAATAAGTCAGGCCATATATTGGAGAACGTATGTGTAATAGCATGTTTAGGACCGGGCCATTTCTTTAGTAAAAAATAAAAAAATTGAAATCATAATATATATTATATGTTGTGTGAATATTTTGTTATTATGAGTATTCTAATCTGTAGTTCTATTAAAAAATAGTGAGCACCTAGGGTCATAAATAGACCTCTATCTAGGTCTTAGATGTGTTCATGTCTCTCATGCATCTTATTAAAAATCTGACTGAAATAAACTAGCAAAAGTGTCTACAATCAATACAAAATCTGGCACATCAAACCACAGTTTCAAATACTAATAGTACTGATATTTTCCAGCACTTAGCAGGCATCATGAATCACTAAATTTCTATCTCATCCTAATTTCTTTGCTTGAACACCATTTGAGTGGACAATTAAAATTTAACAATAATGAATGGCCAAACCTTGTCCTATCAAATGTGGGAATATTTTTTCACTAACTTTTGAATCTAAACTTGAATTTAAATTTGCAACACAAGTTTAATGAATTTGGGAATTAATTCCAGTATATCCTCCCATTGTAGAGTTTCCGTCTATCAACTTCTGAAAATACTTCTTCACAACATCAATTTTTTTGCCATAGTTGAAGTTTTGAGAGTACATGAATATTTGTCTATGGGTCTTTTTGAGGGCCTTTCTCTATTAACTGTAAGATAGTTTTGTCCTTTTTGTGTGAACAACTAAGTTATTAAGCAATCATTCAATCTTCTGGGCATTCAAATTCAATAAAATATATCATCCAAATCGTTGGGAAGCGGGCAGATGTAAGCTCCTAGATAAGAGAGACCTTGCTATTGTAGCAACTGAGAAGATAATTAAACTATCAAGATTTGTTAATTTCATAATGCCCGAGCACACAAAAAAAGAACAATGAATTTAGAATATTGAAATGCAATGCATGTCTCCCACGTTTTCTTCGGGAACTGCATGTCTTCCACATTTTATTCATTGTGAATAGTTTTAATTAAAAGTTGTAAAGGAAAGCTATCCCCATAATCACTGTAAATAGCTTGAATTAACAATTGTAAAGTAAATTTATGCCCAAATTTACTGTGAAAAGACTGAACCACCTGCTGTAAAGGTAGGTTATCTCACAGGGTAAAAGAAATTTACTCATATTCCTCTCATTATGTAAGCAAATTCTAAGTCAATACAAATTTTTATAATTAAAAAGGTGCAATTTTTTTTTAATTAAGCACAAGCATTGTACGTATAATTCGATATAGCAGGTGTAGGTATATAATTTTTTTTTATTCATCTCACTTATATAAATTTTTTTCTTTGTCGGGATTTCCTAATAGCTTTCCTCAAAACTCTGCATAACATTACATAATTTGTGCAAAAACTTGAGGTAAGAGGTTTGTATACAAAGGTTTGGAAATCACTTTGGAATTTAGGGCAAAATGTAAAAGTTTAACCCAACAGTAAGCACTTTGAGACCAACGAGTGGACAGGAAAAATGCGGCAGAAGTGTAATGGAGAGGAAATTGGAGTGTCGAGCGGCCATGCCCGGACATAAATTGGGCAGAAAATAGGGGAAAGAAGCACCCAAAACCGCAGAAATTGGTTGAAAACTATAGAAAACAGGGGAGCACGTACATTTCCAAATAAATTTCCATCCCAATGGATTAATCAAGAATCCTGCTAAATTTTTGAAGACCCGGAGAAGATTCAGAGAGGAAACAAACAACAATCACAAACGTAGATCTTAAATATTCTACCAGGGTAGCTAAACAAAGTCATGTGGAAACAGGATAGTGACTGCAATAAAAATCTTGTCTAACAAATCTATTGATATAGAGGCACTCGATCTTTGGAAAAAGGCTACATGAATTACTTGATCTGCTTTTAATTTTTTTGAAGTATTGAATAAAATACAGAAAGGGAATTCAATAGTTTAACATGATCTCGTTACTTCAATCAGCCCAGACAAAAGAAGAGAAAACCTGACTGAAGAACTCTTCTGCACTTCTATGAAAAAAGCCAAAAATCTGATCAAATCTGGTTGACTGCGAACGTTGAGGAGATGAAGAACTTGTGTGGTGTTGAAGTGATTTGTGGGTGTGCTGAAGTGATTTGTGGGTGCTCGTAGTAGGGTCTGTTTTGATTTAAACATTTTTGAGAGGGCTAAATGTAGGTGAATATTAAATGCGGCCACTTGCTTTGAGGCTTTCCATATGAAAATGCAAATGAAGATGAAAACTAAATGCAGGCAGGTGACATGGGGTAGGATTAAATGAACAGAGGTATGGGAGACTCCAGTGGAAGAATGATGAAAAAGAGGTATGGGAGACTCCAGTGGAAGAATGATGAAAACAAATTGTAGAAGGAATGAAAGAGGGAAAATGATAACCATAAAGCACGGAAACTACAATCTGGTTTCACAAAAACTGCTAGGCAAACCGGTTTTGGGTGTGAAACATCGTATACAGGTAACCACAAGCTGTAATTGGAAAACCACAAGCGTAAAACCATTTACATCCGTGAGACAAATCCGAGCGTGAGAAAAATCCGAGCAGGCCATACGCGGGCTTCCCCGTATGGGAAGCCTATCATCTTAAAAATAATGATACTAGCACTTGCACCCAAAGGAGGTGCAAGGGGTACGCCGATAGGTTCTTGATTTGAAAGCATGAATAGAGTTTTGTATAATAGAAGAAGCATATAAAAGAGACGTGTACAAAAATGTTACATTCTAGAAGTGCATCATGTACATAGTAGTTACATTTATGGATGAAATAAAATGACAATAGTGAATTATTATATTTTGTAATTGTCACCAAAAGGAAACGTTGACATTGGAACACACAAAAGAGACAGGAAAAAATAGTTGTTTAAATGTGAATATAATTCTTCTTTATAGTCTCTTCATGAGCAGGAAGTGGCAACTTGTAGAAGAAGGAAAATTGAATATTTGATAAGCAAAGAAAGATTTGATAAGCGAACGGGAGAAACTTAAATTCTAGCAATGACATAGTGGCTAAATAGGTAAACTCACATACATAGGCATTGTTGAAGATCAACTAATTCTTCTTTGTATCATCTTCATGATTAGCAAGTGCCAACCTGTAGAAGAGAGCAATGGAATGCTTGATAAGCCAAAACAGATTTCATTAAATGAAGAGATGAAGTAATATGAATTGTAGTAGTTTAAAATTTAGTGCACAAGTAGATTGACATACCTCGGCTTTGTGCAAGTTCAAGTGCAGACAAGCTTCTTCTTTCTTTCTAATAATGTTCTAGCAATGAAATAGTGGCTAAATAGGTAAACTCACATACATAGGCATTGCTGAAGATCAACTAATTCTTCTTTGTATCATCTTCGTGATCAACAAGTGCCAACCTGTAGAAGAGAGCAATGATATAAATATTTATAGAGAAATATATGCTAAATACAGTCACTATACTTCTGAATAAATAACATATTGATATGTTGTTATTGGCCATTATATTTACATTGGATTTGCACACCATTGCATTTCCAAGTCACAAACGTGATGTTTTCTTTTCGACTTTTTCAAAGTTAAAAATATGTTGCAAGGATTATTCCATATTTTATTTATATATCATTAAAAGATGTGAGTTATATTAATCTGACACTTCTTGATTTAGAAAATAAAGGAAAAAAACTGGAACAAATCCATGACACTGCAACATGAGAAAAAATTTCCACCAAACAATTAAACTACACCTAGGGATTTTACAAGTAGATACCTCAAGTTTCAAATTTCAAGGTTGTGCAACGAACCAGCTAAACAGGCTTAAAAACTATACGGGCCTTGGAAGAAGATGTTTGACTTGAGGTTCAGGTTTGGTAAGGTGTAACAAAATTTATGATGCCTGGCATTTAGCATAGAGCTGCTGGTCCCAATATTCATTCCAAGCGCAGTTTGTCCGATGAGCCCCTGATACAAATTCAAATTAACAGTTCACAGTTTGTGTTAGAAGCGCAACAAGACTTAAAAAGGATTGCAAAAATGGCTACTCAACTGCAATTTTCTCATAACTATAATACTATTTCAGTAAAACTATACTTTTGCAAGTTAATCAAAAGAAAAAATGAAGTTCCAACATAAACCTGTTATTTTTCTGAGGTAGTAAACAAAAATCAATAACAACTGTAATCATAAATCATACCAGCCAATGGTGACAAGCATGCTGATATGAGACGGTCTTATTTATCTGTAGAACCCACATTATTGCATGATCCCTTGACGAAAAGAACTGTTCACTTTCCTGAATGGTGCAAAAGACTCATCATTTGCAAAATACAGTCCTATTATCTATACAACCCCCATAATGACACGATCCCTTAATGCAAAACACTGTTTCCAGCTTGCATTAATATAAGAGCAGTTGCCAACACTAAATTTGCATAATTTTAACCATAATGTAGTTGAATGCCTCATGCACATTTCTGAGCTATGGTCGGCATGCTCAAGATAAATATAAATTGATTGTCATTCAGATTCATAGACACCCTCCTCGTCAGACAACTCATCAAATGTTTGCAAATCTAACTGGTATCTTAGGATCCCACCAATTCCACCGAATCCTCTACAGAACTGAGAACCTTCCTGTGATTTATTAGTCACAAATTCAAGTGTACAGCCAAAAAATTTGTATTCATTAGCAAACCACTCCAGCACTGTTCCTGAGTTTTGATCCTTGAAATTGTCTAAATCAAGCTCTGCCTCTTTGTTCAAGTGCTTAATGAGAGTTTCACCAGTGGCACTATTCTTTAGGGTGTATCTGTTGATATCTAGGCTTTCCCACATAGTTAGTGTTTCAAGTTTTCAACAGCTCCTGTCTCCAGACCCTTTAAAGTGTCATCAATACCGAATACATACTTACCAGTATCCTGACTTATTTCAACAAAATATTTCCCTATCAGGTGCTTTTCTTGAATAAACTTGACATTTGATAGAATCTCAGCAGACAGTTCAATAGCTTGATTAAATCCATTCTCTCCACCATATGATACATCAACAATATTGAGTATCTTTGCTTGAAGCCTGGCATCAAAAATATCATATTGGCTCAACTGAGTCTTAAAATCTGCAGACCCTGCCAAAATCAAACCAGCAACGTTTGGCTGACTGGTAGCAGGATTGATAAAGAACCGAGTTGCTAGCTCTGCCATTTTTTGTTTCATCGAATTAGGAAGATGCTCAAATGGAAACATCATCTCTTGTAGGAGTTGAAGTGGTTGAAAACTAAATGCAGATACATGAGCTGAAACACGCTGTCATGATACACATGCCTATATTCCATTGAGCAAGATACCGCAAGTTTTCATGATTTACCTCCTGACAAACCATGTGTATACTTCAGTTGAACAGGATATCAGAGGAAGCGTCTGCCAACAATTAACATTTGCAAGTTTTAATTACTGGAACAACTATCGTACGTAGCAAAGAAATGAAATCCTTTTAAAATGTAGCCAGACGGTAAACGTTCACCATCTGTAGCTTGTGACAGAACGTACTACCCAGCTCGAAGGGAAAATTGGAAGGATCTGTGCATTAACTGTTTTGGCGCAGAACTCAAATATGTATTTATTGATTTGGGTTGCAAGCGGCGCATTGATTTCAGAAGCGACATGACGTTCAGATGTAACACAAAAATTTCCTTGCAATAAACAATAAAATGGTTTAAAACACGCACGCTACATTGTTTCATGGCGATATGAAACCATTTATCAACAGTCATTTTCTGGCACGACAGTGGTATCACGGCATGAGTCAACTTCCAGTTGCAAGCAACCTGAGAAGGGAAGCCTATCGGCTAATTAAAAAATAAATTTGATAAATTTTCAACTATTAAATTACTAGTTCAATGATAAAGTTCATTTTGTAAGTATCTAGATAGTGCTGAGTTCAAATCTTCTACAATACTAAAAAAATTATTAAATTACATTGTCAACCATCATTAAATATTTCGAAGAGCTAAAATTCTAAAAATAATGAATATTAATGTATATGACTTTGAACATTCAACATTAACTATTAAAATTGAGTAAAATGGGAAAACATAAAACCATATAGTAAATCATGAGAATAGCTATATAAAAATGCCCTCCCTTTTATGTATTAATTCCTAATATGCATTTTATATCAAGTTTCAAACCTCTATTCAAGTTAGGATGTCAAAACATCCTTTGATGTTGCAAGGTCATTAGAATGTGTAAAGACAAACTCAACAAACTTTGCCAGTATCCTTTCAACTTTAAATGGGAGCTTTTGAACAGGGTATGGAAATTTATTAGAAACTAATGGAGAGAAATCTAGCATTATATGTTAGAGTTGCAAATGCACTGCTGGACATTTATGCAAAATATTGACGCATACACATGGCAAAGGATTGTTTGACAAAATTTCTCAATGAGATGCTATCTCATGGAACTCAGGGATTGTTGGTTATTCTCAAAATAGACTTGTTGAAAAAGATTTCCAATGTTTAAAGAAAAGGCATTTGATAGGTTTAACGCAAAACTCAATAACCTTTTCAAACACCCTCTAAGCTTGTGGCAAACTTTATAACATGAATATAAACCTCTAGTTATCTTCAGTCCTACAAGATGTATGCCCTTAAATAATCTTTTCAAATAACTAATACTCAGAATGTACTATTTATCCTTTTTCTTAAGCTTTACCGAATAGTAGTCCTAGCCTTTACCGAAATATAGTAAATAACTTAGTGTTTACCGATCAATCCTGTTTTAGTAATGTGTAAAGCAAAAAATCAAAGAAATGAACCATATACACATTTGACACATGGATTTTCAACGTGGAAACCCTATTAGGGGAAAAACCACTTAGGACCGGTAACCCAAAATTTTCACTCTTCTAAAGTGAGCTCGGTGAAGAGCCAACCCTGTTAAAGGTTACAAACACACTGTTAAGTGTGACCTTGTTAGAGGATTTAATATAATAGTTTTTCACTTGATATCTGACATTCACTATGTTATCTTCATGAGAAAATTTTTGATACTCCTTGGGATGTATCTCAATATATAAAGGATAGTTAAATCCCACTCTGTTTGAATCAATGGTTAAACTGACACAATATATGATCTATTCATAAATACAACTTAATCTTGCAGATGTTCAAACCTATTGTAAGTTCATAATACCTTTCTAATCAATGTTCTCTTCTGTTCCTTTTCTCCACTTCTTTCTGCTCGGTGATGCCGTAGCTTCTTTTTTGCTCGGTGTCTGTAGAAATCTTTAGCTCTGTTCTTCAGCTTGTTTGATCAGGATGTATGAAGACTTCTTATCTTCACCAATATTCTTTTCAACATCCTCTTTTCATAATGAATTATCTTGTCTCTCTTATAGACATGATTTTACCATTTCTAAGTCCTTGTCTTTCTTGTTCTTGACATGATCCGCAAATCTCGCCATTCTTTCTTTAAAGCATGCTTTAGTTTTATCCCGTAGATTTCTCCTTGATAACTGGAATAAAACTAGCTTTACATCTCTAGCTTATAACTGACGATGATGAAAACAATGTAATCAATCAGTTAACTCCATATTTAGCTCCTTCCAGCCAAGTCTTTTATCATTTTTGAACTTTAGTTCTTATCGGTGTTTAACTCCTTGTTTGCTCGGTCTTGACTTCAGTTATCCTCGGGCATCTCTGTCGGTCGGGGTTGTCTGTCCGTCGGGCAACACTGTGAATTTTAGTTCTTCTTGGGTTACACTTTGGTTCTTCTCGGTAATGCTTGCCTGAGTATCTTGCCCGGGTATCACTGTGACTCTTCTCTCAGGGTTCTCTATCTGTTAGGGTGCACTATCCGTCGGTGTTTATTGTCACTTGGTGTATACTGGACTTTTGTGCATTATTTATAACATAGCCTTTATCTCTTTGATTCTTTGAAGTCTTTGACAATATGTATATGACCAATCAGATTATTTCAAGTTGACATCAATGATAATACAATACATTAACTGATTTAATGTCTTGCATTAACTTTCTGCAGCTCGGTGATCATAAACTTAACATCTTCAAACATTCAATCAGTTATAGTTCATCACTAACCCCTACCTTTTTCCTTCCCATAGAATGTATAGATGTGAAAAAATTTCTAGCTAATCACTTATTCCTAGATGGGCATTTTTTGAACTTCTCTAAAAATGTTGGATTGCGACAATATAACAATAAAGCTATAAAACAATAGAACAATGAAAAAAATTATATATATTTTAGAAAAATATATTTTATTCCTTTAAAGAAACCAATTTTCTCTTAAAGGATAAAAAACATTTTTTATAAAAAGGTATGATTTATTTTATTGTTTTAAAGCCTTATTGTTATGTTGTTGTCACAATCCAACTGAAAATTGAGCTCAAAATTCATTTGAGGTTGTTTTTCCACAAGGGGACATCCATCAAATTGACCATGAATTTTCATCCTCCTACAAAATCATTTGGATGAGGTGCCATTCAATTTAATGGCTACTCATATTTAATGAGAGTGTCCTAACTTCAATAATAAAATCTAATAAGAGATGATATATTTTAGCATTGTAATTCTTCCCGCCAACGTGAGCCACTGCCCCTTCCAACAATCTCATTTGTCAATTCATTCTTGTAATGTACCATTCCACCAATCTTGCTTAATGATTCTAAAAATAGGGGAATGCCCAAGTAATTAGATGGAAGTCGCTCTATACTAAATCCAAGGATAGTAGTGATTCTTCGTTGTGTAGGGCATTGATTATTTGACCCAAAGCATACAAGTACTTGTTTAGAACATTTTAATACTTTGGGATTCCTGAATGATCAAAGACCAACATGTCATCTGCAAATAAGTGTTTTTTTATTAGTTCCTGCCTACGGAAGGTAACTATTGCATCCGTTTAGGTGCAAAAGTCATTATTTAACTTTTCAATCAACCAATGAAAATAAAGAATTAAAGTTTGTTGCACAAAACTAGAATAGTTGATTATTAATATTTATTTTTTATAATTGAAAAATATGTTTTTTTTAATTTCTCAATGGTTTGAAAAAGCAAAAAAATCATTTTTCCTTTCAAAAAATTCAGAATTTCTAACATTATAACAATATAAAAAATTCAAACTTCACAAATACAATTCTGGAAGCTTCCGCTGGAAGTTCCTGCCTGATGAAACCCTAGATTTGAAGGCCGTTATCATTTGATAAATCCTCATGAATGCCTCGAACAACAGAGTCCATCACTGCAATTCATCTGACATAGCCTGTGATTTGTTTAACAATGTTGTTTCCATCACATTTTTTAACAAGCAGCTGGAAGGGGTACTTTGGAACTTTCTACTGGATGTTTTCCTGCTTTGTGGAAGGTTCTATTATCTTGTTATTTGTATGGGAATGGAAAAACCCCAAAGTAAGAAAAAAAGGGCCATTCCCTGCGAGTGCAAATCTGACTTAAGTAAGAAAAAATGGGTCATTCCCTGCGAGTGCAAATCTGACTTATCTTGAATGGATTGCTTATTTTGTTGTTGCTCAGTTTATGACAGTAGGGTTTCTCTTTTTAGTTGACCTACATCACTGGTATCTCATCTTCCTTTCACTTACATTCAATCGCTTTGACAATGTCTGCTTTTATTTTTTCCTTTGTTAGAAATAGACCAACTGTCCTCATTTCCTCAAAAACACTTATTGCTCCAGGAATGTTGTTTTTCTTCCTCTCAAATCACATTATTGATAAGCAAAGATCCCAGCCTGTTTAGAAAAAAATTCATAAATAGAGCCCATCAGGTACTTCATATACTCAGAGACGATGGATTCATTGAGGCAGGTAAGAAAAACCATTTTCACAAACCCAAGTATTCTTGTTCGTTCTGTTGATGACCATATGAAGCCTAAAATTGAATACTTGAAGACATTAGTTTCTTTATTTTTACATTTTTGTTGGTTCACAGATATTCACTATCTCTGTGTTTGTTCTCTATTTTATTATCTTGTCTACATGTATTTTCTCCCTCACCCTAATGGTTATTTCGCTAATACGTAAGAAACAACATTTGCATTGTTGCATTTTGTTCAACTTTCTCAGTTTTTTTGGGTCATTTTTTTGCAAGTGTAGCTGACTAATAGGTTTCCCTTTCTTTCTTTCTTTTTTTGAGAATTAACAGTGAAGAAAGTGCAGAAGAATCGCTCCTCAGATTGGAACAAAAAGGTTGTATTTTTCATTTATGTTAGTAGACATAAAATTATTTGTCGTATTGTTTGTTCCTTTTACAAGTTCTTGGGAGGCTTCAACATCTGAAATAATTTCATTCAGGAGAGAAAATATGGTTTCATCTTGAATACAATGGAATACATCCCTGAGATATGAAGGGCTATGAGGATGTCAACATAGGAAGGAGAAAGCAGCTAGAGGAAGCTAGGGTTTTACTTTTATCACTTCACACACCATCTGACACAGGCCAATCATGCTCTTTAAGAGTTAGTCAAAGCTTTCAAATGCTATTTCCAAGAGTTCTTAGAAGCTTCTTTGGTGTCTATTAGTGCTAACTACCAATACTACACCATTTTCTTAAAAAGTTTGCCCCAAACTTTATTGACAGAGTTGTTCCAAATCTTTCTTCTGGTGCCCAGCTTTTTGAGTACCTATTTCTTTGTTTGCGGCAAGATAGCTAATTTACCTTATAATTTGAAAATTTACCAGTATGACATCATTTCCTTAAGGCAAGCCAATAAACACAATATGTGCCCAGACAACACGCTTTCCTGTTTCCAACTTTCATGACTTACTTGTCCCAGGGACTGTTTCTTGCCTACAGCAGGTAACTATTGCATCTGTTTAGGTGCAAAAGTTACTATTTTACTTTTCAATCATCCAATGAAAATAAAGAATTAAATTTTGTTGCACAAAACTATAATAGTTGATTATTAATATTTATTTTTTATAATTGAAAAAAATGTTTTTTCTGATTTCTCATTGGTTTGAGCAAGAAGAAAAATCATTTTTCCTTTCAAAAAATACAAAATTTCTAACATTATAACAATATAAAAAATTTAAAACTTCACAAACATAATTCTGGAAGCTTCGGATGGAAGTTCCTGCCTGATGAAACCCTAGATTTGAAGGCCGTTATCATTTGAGAAATCCTCATGAATGCCTCGAACAACAGAGTCCATCACTGCAATTTGTCTGACATAGCCTGTGATTCGTTTGACAATGGTGTTTCCATCACATTTTTTAACAAGCAGCTGGAAGGGGTACTCTGGAACTTTCTACTAGACGTTTGCCTACTTTGTCGAAGGTTCTGTTATCTTTCTCTTTGTATGGCAACGAAAAAACCCCAAAGTAATAAAAAAGGGCCATTCCTTGCGAGTGAAAATCTGACTTAAATATGAAAAAATAGGCCATTCCCCGTGAGTGCAAACCTGACTTATCTTGAATGGATTACTTATTTTGTTATTGCTTAGTTTATGACAGTAGGGTTTCTCTTTTTAGTCGACCTACATCGCTGGTATCTCATCTTCCTTTCACTTACATTCAATCGCTTTGACAACGTCTGCTTTTATGTTTTCCTTTGTTAGAAATAGACCAACTGTCCTCATTTCCTCAAAAACACTTATTACTCCAGGAATGTTGTTTTTCTTCCTCTGAAATCACATTATTGATAAGCAAAGATCCCATCTTGTTTAGAAAAAAATCCATAAATAGAGCCCATCAGGTACTTCATATACTCAGAGACGATGGATTCATTGAGGCAGGTAAGAAAAACCATTTTCAGAAACCCATGTATTCTTGTTCGTTCTGTTGATGACCATATGAAGCCTAAAATTGAATACTTGAAGACATTAGTTTCTTTATTTTTACAGTTTTGCTGGTTCACAGATATTAACTATCTCTGTGTTTGTTCTCTATTTTATTATCTTGTCTACATGTATTTTCTCCCTCACCCTAATGGTGATTTCGCTAATATGTAAGAAACAACATTTGCATTGTTGCATTTTGTTCAACTTTCTCAAGTTTTTTGGGCCATTTTTTTGCAAGTGTGGCTGACTAATAGCTTTCCCTTTCTTTCTTTCTTTTTTTGACAATTAACAGTGAAGAAAGTGAAGAAAGTGCAGAAGAATCACTCCTTAGATTGGAACAAAAAGGTTGTATTTTTCATTTATGTTAGTAGACCTAAAATTCTTTGTCGTATTGTCTGCTCCTTTTACAAGTTCTTCGGAGGCTTCAACATTTGTAACAATTTCATTCAGGAAAGACAATATGGTTTCATCTTGAATACAATGGAATACATCCCTGAGATATGAAGGGCTATGAGGATGTCAACACAAGAAGGAGAAAGCAGCCAGAGGAAGCTAGGGTTTTACTTTTATCACTTCACACACCATCTGACACAGGCCAATCATGCTCTTTAAGAGTTAGTCAAAGCTTTCAAATGCTATTTCCAAGAGTTCTTAGAAGTTTCTTTGTTGTCTGTTAGTGCTAACTACCAATACTACACCATTTTCTTAAAAAAATTGCCCCAAGCTTTATTGATAGAGTTGAACTCCAAATCTTGCTTCTGGTGCCCAGGTTTTTGAGTACCTATTTCTTTGTTTGTGCCAAGATAGCTAATTTACCTTGTAATTTGAAAATTTACCAGTATGACGTCATTTCCTTAAGGCAAGCCAAAAAACACAATATGTGCCCGGACAACACGCTTTCATATTTCCAACTTTTGTGACTCACTTGTCCCAGGGATTGTTTCCTACCTACGACAGGTAACTATTGCATCTGTTTAGGTGCAAAAGTTATTATTTTACTTTTCAATCAACCAATGAAAATAAAGAATTAAATTTTGTTGCACAAAACTATAATAGTTGATTATTAATATTTATTTTTTATAATTGAAAATTATATATTTTTTGATTTCTCATTGGTTTTTGCAAGCAGAAAAACCATTTTTGCTTTCAAAAAATACAAAATTTCTAACATTATAACAATATAAAAAATTTAAAACTTCACAAACACAATTCTGGAAGCATCAGCTGGAAGTTCTTTCCTGATGAAACCCTAGATTTGAAATCCGTTATCATTTGAGAAATCCTCATGAATGCCTCGAACAACAGAGTCCATCACTGCAATTCGTCTAACATAGCCTGTGATTCGTTTGACAATGTTGTTTCCATCACATTTTTTAACAAGCAGTTGGAAGGGGTACTCTGGAACTTTCTATTGCACGTTTTCCTGCTTTGTGGAAGGTTCTATTATCTTGTTCTTTTCATGGCAATGGAAAAACCCCAAAGTAAGAAAAAAAGGGCCATTCCCTGCGAGTGTAAATCTGTCTTAAGTAAGAAAAAATGGGTCATTCCCTACGAGTGCAAATCTGACTTATGTTGAATGGATTTCTTATTTTGTTGTTTCTCAATTTATGACAGTAGGGTTTCTCTTTTTAGTCGACCTACATCGCTGGTATCTCATCTTCCTTTCACTTACATTTAATCGCTTTGACAATGTCTTCTTTTATTTTTTCCTTTGTTAGAAATAGACCAACTGTCCTCATTTCCTCAAAAACACTTATTGCTCCAGGAATGTTGTTTTTCTTCCTCTCAAATCACATTATTGATAAGAAAAGATCCCAACCTGTTAAAAAAAAAATCCATAAATAAAGCCCATCCGGTACTTCATATACTCAGAGACGATGGATTCATTGAGGCAGGTAACAAAAACCATTTTCAGAATCCCAAGTTTTCTTGTTCATTCTGTTGATGACCATATGAAGCCTAAAATTAAATACTTGAAGACATTAGTTTCTTTATTTTTACAGTTTTGTTGGTTCACAAATATTCACTATCTCTGTGTTTGTTCTCTATTTTATTATCTTGTCTACATGTATTTTCTCCCTCACCCTAATGGTGATTTCACTAATATGTAAGAAACAATGTTTGCATTGTTGCATTTTGTTCAACTTTCTTAGGTTTTTTGGGCCATTTTTTTGTAAGTGTGGCTGACTAATAGCTTTCCCTTTCTTTCTTTCTTTCTTTTTTTGAGAATTAACAGTGAAGAAAGTGCAAAAGTATTGCTCCTCAGATTGGAATAAAAGGTTGTATTTTTCATTTATGTTAGTAGACCTAAAATTCTTTGTCGTATTGTCTGCTCCTTTTACAAGTTCTTGGGAGGCTTCAACATCTAAAACAATTTCATTCAGGAGAGACAATACAGTTTCATCTTGAATACATCCCTGAGATATGAAGGGCTATGAGGATGTCAACACAGGAAGGAGAAAGCAGCTAGAGGAAGCTAGGGTTTTACTTTTATCACTTCACACACCATCTGACACAGGCCAATCATGCTCTTTAAGAGTTAGTCAAAGCTTTCAAATGCTATTTCCAAGAGTTCTTAGAAGTTTCTTTGCTGTATGTTAGTGCTAACTACCAATACTACACCATTTTCTTAAAAAGTTTGCCCCAAGTTTTATTGACAGAGTTGTTCCAAATCTTGCTTCTGGTGCCCAGGTTTTTGAGTACCTATTTCTTTGTTTGCGAAAAGATACCTAATTTACCTTGTAATTTGAAAATTTACTAGTATGACATCATTTCCTTAAGGCAAGCCAAAAAACACAATATGTGCCCGGAAAACACGCTTTCCTATTTACAACTTTCGTGACTTACTTGTCCTAGGGATTGTTTCCTGCCTACATCAAGTAATTGTTGCATCTGTTTAGGTGCAAATGTTATTATTTACTTTTCAATCAACCAATGAAAATAAAGAATTAAATTTTGTTGCAAAAAACTATAATAGTTGATTATTAATATTATTTTTTATAATTGAAAAATATGTTTTTCTGATTTCTCATTGGTTTGAGCAAGCAGAAAAATCACTTTTCCTTTCAAAAAATACAAAATTTCTAACATTATAGCAATGTAAAAAATTTAAAACTTCACAAACACAATTCTGGAAGCTTCAGCTAGAAGTTCCTGCCTGATGAAACCCTAGATTTGAAGGCTGTTATCATTTGAGAAATCCTCATGAATGCCTCGAACAATAGAGTCCATCACTGCAATTCATCTAACATAGCATGTGATTCATTTGACAATGTTGTTTCCATCACATTTTTTAACAAGCAGTGGGAAGGGGTACTCTGGAAATTTCTAATGGACGTTTGCCTGCTTTGTGAAAGGTTCTGTTATCTTGTTCTTTGTATGGCAACAACAAAACCCCAAAGTAATAAAAAAGGGCCATTCCCTGCGAGTGCAAATCTAACTTATCTTGAATGGATTTCTTATTTTGTTGTTGCTCAGTTTATGACAGTAGGGTTTCTCTTTTTAGTCGACCTACATCGCTGGTATCTCATATTCCTTTCACTTACATTCAATCTCTTTGACAATGTTTGCTTTTATTTTTTCCTTTGTTAGAAATAGACCAACTGTTCTCATTTCCTCAAAAACACTTATTGCTCCAGGAATGTTGTTTTTCTTCGTATGAAATCACATTATTGATAAGCAAAGATCCCAGCCTGTTCAGAAAAAAATCCATAAATAGAGCCCATCAAGTACTTCATATACTCAGAGATGATGGATTCATTGAGGCAGGTAAGAAAAACCATTTTCACAAACCCAAGTATTCTTGTTCATTCTGTTGATGACCATATGAAGCCTAAAATTGAATACTTGAAGACATTAGTTTCTTTATTTTTACAGTTTTGTTGGTTCACAGATATTCACTATCTCTGTGTTTGTTCTCTATTATATTATCTTGTCTACATGTATTTTCTCCCTCACCCTAATGATGATTTTGCTAATATGTAAGAAACAACGTTTGTATTGTTGCATTTTGTTCAACTTTCTCAGGTTTTTTGGGCCATTTTTTTGCAAGTGTGGCTGACTAATAGCTTTCCCTTTCTTTATTTCTTTTTTTGAGAATTAATAGTGAAGAAAGTGCAAAAGAATCACTCCTCAGATTGAAACAAAAAGGTTGTATTTTTCATTTATGTTAGTAGACCTAAAATTCTTTGCCATATTGTCTCCTCCTTTTACAAGTTCTTAGGAGGCTTCAACATCTGAAACAATTTCATTCAAGAGAGACAATATGGTTTCATCTTGAATACAATGGAATACATCCCTGAGATATGAAGGGCTATGAGGATGTCAACATAGGAAGGAGAAAGCAGCCAGAGGAAGCTAGGGTTTTACTTTTATCACTTCATACACCATCTAACACAGGCCAATCATGCTCTTTAAGAGTTAGTCAAAGATTTCAAATGCTATTTCCAAGAGTTCTTAGAAGTTTCTTTGGTGTTTGTTAGTGCTAACTACCAATACTACACCATTTTCTTAAAAAGTTTGCCCCAAGCTTTATTGACAGAGTTGTTCCAAATCTTGCTTTTGGTGCCTAGGTTTTTGAGTACCTATTTCTTTGTTTGCGGAAAGATAGCTAATTTACCTTGTAATTTGAAAATTTACCAATATGACATCATTTCCTTAAGGCAAGCCAAAAAACACATATGTGCTCGAACAACATGCTTTCCTGTTTCCAACTTTCATGACTTACTTGTCCCAGGGATTGTCTATGTAGCCATCAGACTTCATTACCAAAATTTATGAGTACATGATTTCCATTTTTTGTTGATCGTCTATGTAGCCATCAGACTTCATTACCAAAATTTATGAGTACATGATTTCCTTTTTTTGTTGATCTTACTGAGGAATTTGTTTATATTCGCTAAATCTAGAATTTCCTGCAATCTATTTTTTTCCTTTCAATTGTGAAATGTTTTTATGGTCATCACTATTTTTTGTATTTATATTTTTCTTCGGAGAGTTGTGACATGTGGAAATATTAATAAACTATTGTGATTTCTGAAGTTAGTTACTTTGAAACCCAAAGTTCCTGACTTTTATACAGAAATCACAAGCCGAGGGTTCCACCATACTACATTGCAGGATCTTTGTTCTAAATTGGAAGGCAAAAGGCACAAGGCACAGGCAAAGTGCATCAAATGCCCTTAGAAACTAAAATTAGATCAATTCATAGGTTCGTACCTATACTGCTCATATGAGCACAATTAAAGGCTTGGGGCAGAGTTCATTACAACAAGGATAAATTTTTTAAATAATAGGGTTCCAGCTAATGTATATGGTCTAAGAAATTTGTATATTTTTGTCTCAATACTTAAAAATGTATGAATGACTTAAAATTTGAGATAAAAAGTATGTTCTTAACCACAAAGATTTCCAGAGTAATTCAATGAAACATAAAATAATAAAGCTACAACAAATTGTGAAATCTGTTCAATTTTGTACTAGTTCAAGCATTAAGTGTGGGAGCCAGCTCTTGACCCACTCTACTCCCATTAATAAAAAATTGAAGCCAGTGTGATTCTTGATATTATAAATATTATCTCTGGGATCTCAACCATCCATAAGTTTTATAGGTAGAATAGATTGTTTTATCTGTGTTGAATATATCTGTAGAAACTCTTTGTTCTACTTGTAGATATTACTGGGTTTTATTATTTACACCATGGGTAGTGGTGTAAGCTTTAATTTTATGCTAATGTTGGTGTTGTGCTTGTTGGAAAATGCCAAGGCGGGCCATTCAGGATCCTTGAAGACTGATTACTATCTGTGCAATTGTCCAGAGGCTGAAGCCATTATTTTTGGTGGGGTGCAAAGAGCTATAGCTCAAGATCCTCACATGGCTGGTTCTCTTCTTTGTCTGCGCTTTCATGCTTGTTTTGTTAACTAAATTATTTTGTACCTATTTTTAATGGAGGATTCTTCATCTACAACGTAAATTTTTACACACTTTTAAATTTCTGACAAATTATGATGCACTAATACTGTAGATGTTTCTTTTGAAAACTAAAATTAGCATATTGGTATATATCTTAATCCGTTATATGTTTTATGATTATAAGCTAGTTGAGAAAGTTGTGGAGAATTGTTTCGTCTGAGTAATAGCATCAGTCCAAGCTTCTAGTTTTGAAGCTTGCCCAATAGAAAATATGAATGCTGAAACATGAATTATCTAAATTTGGTATTTAAAAAAAATATTATTGTTGGGCTGCTTGGTAGACAGTTAACTGGTTTCAATAGCCTATTTTTGACCTCAGATATTTTGTACTTTATTGTAAACTTGTGTGATTGATAAGTATTTTCAATTCCTAGTAATCATTGTTTTAATGGTTTTGATATATCTTTTTGATGCTCTAAAACATCTGTAATATGTTCAGGTCTATTTTAAAGCAACCTCTAAAAGCTACAGATAAACGAAAGAGAAAGATACTTGAAAGTAAAACTATTCTGAAACAAAGTAATAAATTTTTGAAGACCATGTGTTCACACGTTCTATTGCTTTCGCAACCTGCCAAACATAGATTGTAAAAGGCATAAATTGTTGTGATCACTTTTCAGTTCTCTATTAACCAATCTTCTCATGAAATTGCATTATGCACTTACTTCCCACTCCCAATCACAGAAGTATGTAATTATAATTTGAAAAAATGTTTGGACTGTTGTCCCGCTTATCATTCCAGCCCATATCCCCTGCAATTAAGTCATATGAGCACAAACAATTAATGACACAATCATGGATATTCATATGGGTCAATTAAGTTCCATGTATATGTTAGTCAAGGCATCTTTCTATGGCATACAATGGAAGATCTCAGAGAACAAAATTGACATTGTTATGCTGCATACAATGGGGGTTAGTCCAGAGCTTTTGAACTAGTTGCGGCTTTCTTTGCTTGGACTCAAGTGAAACTTCCCATTTAGCTCTTGCACTGCAGGATAATGGGAACAAGACACTAATCAAATAATATGCCTAGAAGCAAACAAGTAAAATACAAGAAAGTGTTGTATACAGAGAACCAACGCTAGGTTGTAATTCTGCTCTTTGCTAGTTTTGTATAACATCTTGGTGTGGATATGAAATTCAGGGATGATTTGGTGAATCTCTTTTCTTTTTTCTTATAGCACAACTGACTTTAAGTGAGTGGTTTTGTTTGATTCAATGTTGTTATTTTGCTGTGAACTTTAATGTACCATGTTTTGTGAAATTTGTTGAAAACATTTTTAAATGATCTGCTACAAATTTGCAGGTATGAAAATTATCATAGGTACTACGGTGGCTAATTACAACCATAGTAACATTTTATAAATTTTCATTTCCTGTGTTCTCTTTACTTAATTTTTAACTTCGAAGTTATTGCATGATTAATGTTTGATGCTTTATATTTAAACTTCTGATGTGGTCTTTGCAATTTGAACTCATCGAAGATAATATGTGGAAATTGGTGTAAAATAGCATGTGCAATTCTATGCAAAATCTATATATTATAAGGGCCATGAAATCAGTAGCAACTACAAGAAATATATCTTTTAATTTTTTCTATTGTTTGTACACTTTGCTAACTTTTTAATCGGCATTACAGGCTTCGATGTGGTTCGCATGAGAATTCAAGATCACATGGTTGTATTCTACTAGTAAAAACAATTTAGTTAGATTGACTTATAGATAGTTAGAGGAGGAATTATGCCTCAAGAGAGAGTTCCAACACTGTATTCTATCCCAAAAATCACTAGAGAAATGAAGATTGGATGAACTTCAGAAGCATGTGATTCACGTATTAGAGAATGGAGCATAGAATAAATCCACCGTGCTAGCAATAAAAAAGTTGGACGTATCCAATCTAGAAAAGGTAATCTAGTTGGACATTAAACATTGTGAAATAATGGTTCTTCCAACTTTTCATCTAGTCAAAAAAGATACTTGTCATTCCCTCTTTTTCTAAAGAAGCCTCTTGTCCCAGAAAATGGTGTTACAAAAATTAATTTGCAAAAGCTACACTTCCATTTGCAAGATTCTACTGAAAGTTTCTCGTTTCTTTGAAATTTTTTACTAAATGCTTCAATAATTGGGATTCATTAGGCTATGAAATATGTTTGTTTGGGGTTTTGTTGGTCATTATATCTTCTCTAAATATGCAATTTTGCTAAATTTTTGAGCTTTGAAGGCAAATTTCATAACTACAAAATGAAGAACAGGACGACCAAGAAGTATGGTTCTAAATCAGAGCACAATGGTAGAGATATATACCCACATAATTAAATATAACTTCCTTTCATATATACCAAAGACTGCAAATATGTTTGCACAATGAATAATTCTAGTAGACGTGGCAATAAATCACAATAAAAATTTCCTGTACAAACCTGTTTTTGCTGCTGCAAAACTAAGCAATGAAACATTCACTCAACAAATAAAGAGGTACAAACCATTCTTTGAACAACTCTAGAAGTTCTTGGGCACCTAATTCTGTTATAAGTGAAAATTTTGATCCAGTAACAGCCATGTTATACAACCAATTGCACGCCTTTTTGGAATGCGCACACTAATTCAATTTCCTAGATCAACCTATCACTACAACATTTGAGACCATTTTTTGATGGCTATGTGTTGCTTTTTCGACACTGTCCTGTCAGCCAAGCAACAAAGACCAGTGTTGCAGTTTTGGTGTCGGAAACAATGATGGTTGTATCATCTATCGTTATTGCGACGGTACTAACCATCGCAATACGAGCCGCCTATGTCGATGGTTATCATGTTGTCGTTACATATTTTAGCTGTCGCTATTACGACATGTAGGCGTCACATTTTTTGTGTTAACCATCGCAGTTTGCACTGTCTAAAAACTTTAGCATGTCATCTTTATAGTTTGTAGGTGTCACAATTTACGACAGACGTGTGACGTATTTTCTATACATGCGACGTCGAGCCGTCATCAATTTCTGACGGCTCGACGTCGCATGTATAGCAAATACGTCTCATGTATGTCATAATTTGCGATGGTTAATACAAAAAATGCGACGTCTAGGTGTTGCAATATGAGCTGGCTATGATGTTTATCATGCTTTCGTTACATATTTTATCTCTCTATTACGACACCTAGGCATCGCAATTTGCACCTTCTAAAACTTCAGCATGTCATCGTTACAGTTTGTTGGTGTCGCAATTACAACAGACGTGCAACATATTTACTATACATGCGATATCGAGTCATTGACAATTTATGATGGTTCGACGTCGCATGTATTTTTTTAGTGTCTCTTTAGAGTTTTTAAGAGTTTAGTGTCCTAGTGGATAAAGTGACAAACCAATGTCCTTCCAACTGTGACAACATAGCTATAAATGGCGGCATGAATATAATTTACATTACAGATGAAGGGAGATAATTTGAAGTTGCAAGAGTATGAAAATGAGAAACATTATGCAAAGAAAGTGAGCGTATGTGATGTACTTATAACACTCATTCTCCTTAAAAAATGGGCTGGCTATTATTTTTTAGGTCGTCTATATCTCTACCTATAGGTTGTGAGGGATCAAACTCCAAGCCTAGAATTTTTGAGCATTAGTTTCCAAGGAGTCCATTATTGAAGTTTTGACAACATCACCGCATTGTTTTTCTTTGTGTTAACCGGAATCACACTTGGGAAAAGAGTGGTGGAAGAGGGCCTGCAATGTGTATCATGAAGGCCCAATGAAGGGGAGCCTTGTTTCGTAGTAAATAGTCCTATGCAACAAAATGAATAACAAAACAAAATGAAAAACATCTGATTCCAGAAGAGCACATATAATAACTTATGCAATCTCATGCCAGTGAATATACAACGACGCAAAAAAGAACTTAAACAGTGATCACTAAATATTAGACTTGAGAGGATCGCAATCTAGGGGTAAACATTAAGCTCAAGTCCAAATTACACACATAACAATAAAACTTGAGAAATTTGATCCAACTTAGCAAAAACATGGGACACAATTGTGAGATCACCAAGAAACTAAGACAATATATCAAGACAATCAAAATTAAACCAAAACAAATGAGAGAAAGAGTTACCTAGACACTTTTTTTATGTGGAAATTTGTGTCTCAACCTTACTTTTACATAAGGCTACTATTATAGTAAGTTTACTTTTGATCACAGATTGATCCAAGATTTTCCTCAAAGCTATGAATTGGCTAGATAAGAATGCTGGTAAATTTTCATTACAAGAATCATTTCTAGATTTAAAGCTATAAAGTTTCCATTTTTGATAGTTTCGTTTGAACGTTTCAAAGTCAATTGTTAAGGCCTTAGAGGCTTCTGATGGACCTGGAAGTGGTCATAACCAACATAGTGGGTTATAGCTTGATAGAGCACATCATGATCTTGTTGGTGCTTTGAACAATTTGTCAATCAAA
>MU227444.1:100503-134852 GCA_018584345.1 Thuja plicata
TTGCAGGATATTGCAGAATGGTTGAGGTGGGTGTGGCATCTTCAGCGAGTATGTGGGTGGTTTGGTTACATTTGAGGAAACAGGGATGTAATGGAATGGTGGGCTGCCTGTTGAATTCCTTCTGCAGTGCCATTTTGTTTCTTCTTTTAATCAGAATTCAGAAACAAGGCCAAAAAAACATGATATTATTTTGGTAATACTACAAAAGAAACTTGTAACATCATGGTTCTGAGTATATCTACTATCTCTAATGGCATTATATAGTGAAGTAAAAGGTGTCTAATGTTTTGCTTGAAACATAAAATCCCACTTAGAAAAACACAGAGCAACGGACTCTAATACACTACGCTGATTTGGCTGATGGGTTGTATTGGGCAGGAATAGTTACTCAGTTGGCATTAATGGAGGTTGATTTGAACAGCCCACATGAATTTTCTGTGGAAACAATGGGTAAGAAAAAAATTACAGAAGAGCAATACGGCATGTATTGTCTACTAATTTTGCAAAGCCCTTAAATGGCTCCTCAAACCAACGCATAAAACATAACCTCATGCGAAGAAGCTATCTACCAGTGCTATCATGCCAAGAAAGACAAAACAAAATACAAGATAAGAGTTTGCACCTTTCGCTCCAGCTAAGGTAAAGAATGAAATCGAGAAATTGCAGGCCACGTTTCCAAGCATAAAAAATTCCAAACCTTCAAACTTGGACAACCAAAACGCCTGTTTCAATTTAAGCATTTTGGGAAGGCTGAAATTTAGGTGAAAAATAAATGCAGCCATGTGAAGTTTACAGGCCCTGCATTGAGAGTTGGCAGTTGAAAAGACATGGGTATGATCAAATGACTAGAGCCATGGGAAATTCCACACAACAAATGATGAAAATGAAGCGCACATGGAATAGTAGATAGAAAATGATGAAAATAAAACCCTAATCAGACATTTGTATAATGAAGTGTACAATTAGCTTCTGAACATAGTTTTCCTATGGTCCCGAGCACAAGCAAAGTCAGGAAAAACCACACAGTGCATTGAAGGAAACCACTGCGTGAGACAAATTATCGGCGTGAGACAATAAATCCTGGTACGGAACGGAGTCCGTTCCGAAAGAAAAGCCTATCAGCTTAAATATAGTTCTAACATTTTTGTTTGGTAAAAAATTGTTTAAAATAATTATTAATAGTTAGTTTACAAATAGTATGTCACTCCATATTCTAAAGATTTGTCCTAAAAAAATTACCACTCTGCTATCCTAAAGTCCTAGAGTTAAACATTAATTGTTCAAAGAGAATGAAAGAGTGATTAAATTAATTCTTATAACACATAATTATTATTTGTAATATTAAAAAATAAAAATAAACCATTAAAATAAATTTCAAATTTAAATCTAAATTCAAAAATAAAATTGAAAGTCAAATATATCAAAATCTAAATGTTATTTTTAAATTATTAAATAATTATTTCAAATAAATTTTGAATTTAAATATAAATTAAAAACCAAAATAACTAAATGAAATACAAAAATTAAACATAAAATCAAAATATTAATTTAAAAATAATAATGTAGATATGTAAGATATATTTTCCACAGCAAATCAAACTGTGATATTGCTATCAGGATTCAATTGTGTAGTTTTTTAAGTCAAACTAATTGACCCATGCGTCATGAGTAGTGGTTCACAAGAACCCATCTCTCATGAGAATGAATGGAACACTTAGCACTCATTACATCTAGGTGATGCTCATAGAGTTGAAGCATCAGGACTAGGTGGTCACCTATTAGAGTACTACTTCAATTCAAGTGTGCTTAACAATGAAGTTTTTTCCAAGCTTAAGCCCACTTTAATTGCAATCCCATTTGCAAAACCTTCACAAGTATTTTTTTTTGATCGGTCAAAGGCCATAGCCAAATGATTTTATTATTTAATTATTTCCAATACAGATAAGAGTTCACCTCGTTCACTGCGGGTGCTGGTAGGAAAGAACGGGGTCAAGAAAACCGCCAGCCTTGCCCGGGACCGCAGTCCAGAAAAGTTACATAAATGAGAGGGCATACCCCCACTTTACAAATAGCATACTAATGTATGCAAAATCGGTTTCTAAGCTATTACCTTATACAAGGTTAACATTACACAGTAGTAGATACAATATTGCTATATTTCGATGCTGCATGGAAGTAGATGTTATCTGCGTTCATTTGCTCATGTTTTTTGTTAATCTTTATGCTTGAGAGATTGTATTTAGTGATAAATTCTTAGCTTGCCATCATCTGTGTCACTCATACCATTGGCTAAGATCCTTGTTAGTAACTCATAGCCAGAAAATAATGTATCTAATTTTAATAAAAACATAAAATAGGAGAATAACCATCTTACCATTGTTTTTATAAACATGTACTGATACACCGAGTAATCATACTTGGTATATGCATAAGATGTAATAAAGCTTTGATGAGTCGGTCCTAAAGCTTCCCATATAAAATAAAACTATTTTAAGTTATTTTCAGCATTATATAAAATGAGAAAGGCTAGAGATTATTCCTAGATCTTGACAAAGACTGTAATTCCTTTTAACAGCTGGTGAATATTAAACCAAAATTCTCCTGCTTGATGTCTGAGTACTACTTTTTAGGAGTGTTGTCGTTTGACCGTACAATATCATCAGTTATGTATCTGCCCGACATTATCATAATGAAGTCAAAATGAAGCAAGACCATGTAGAGTAATATGTCAATTCAGATAACCCATGGATAAGTGTGAATAAACATGCTTATGTAAATGGATAAATAAATATATATATAATTTAAAATACATATATATGTATCTATCAATTTAGATAAGCAAAGGTAAAACTTATAATTAAACATATATATATGTGTGTGTGTGTGTGTGTGTGTGTTTAACTATAAGTATATCACCATCACCTGTATATAAATATCTATATATAAATATATCTATATATATAGATATATTTATATATAAATATATATAGATATAAATAAATGAGTGACTCAACCTTGGTATGTTTTAATTCCTTTGAGTGTAATAGGAAAAGAGAAGGGTGACAAATGGGAGAGCATATCCAGGACAGAGAAACAATTTGAGACTAGAAAGGGAAGGCCTCAACAGTGAAGCCTAAATAGGGAACAAAGTCCTTAATCAACAAGGATTTTATTCCTCCTGAGGCCCTCAATCCACACATAAAAAGATTCCAAGCAAATTTAGGGCCATGGTTCTTACAACCAGAGGGAATAATAAATGAAATGGTTAGAGTCAGCTATGCAGATAGGGGATTGTTTATTGTTGGGTTAATTTTAAGCTCAGCCACACATTGGGTGCCAGTGAGACTCTTGTAGGCCAGGGAGCCCAGTAAAGGTAGATAATACCGTGATTATATCTAGGTTTAAACATTATAATTGAAATACATTGAAGTAGCCAATAAATTATAGTATAAAATAAAATGTAATTGAGAAGCTAATATATGCAAACCTGCTCTCAGTCCTTTAATCGATGTGATGTAACAATGCTTTAAAATACATAATGTTGCAATCTGATGAAAACCAAAGATTGAGCCAAGAATTCATATCTGGGTATCTTATTAATTTCAAAATACTATGTTTAGAATTATTTAAACAATCCATTATTTCCCATTATAGGAAAAGGAATCTATCTCCAAATTTTAATGTCTCTTGGGACAAGCTTATGTGTATATATAAATATATATAAATTTATATATACACATATATATATTCTATATATAAATAAGCAAAGGATTTATACGTATATTTACACACACACACACACACACACACACACAATACGCAACACCTATAAATTTATATATACATATATCTATATGATTATATAAATAAATAAATATATTAATATATTTGTGTGTGTGTGTGTGTATGAATAAATGATACTCAAAATTTGAATATCTTTTATCACTATTTGTATAATGAGTGGAGGGCTCCGGATGGGAGACAACACTAGAAATGAGCTGAGACTAAAAGAAGGGGGAGCCAACCAAGGAAGCAGACCCTGAAGCAGGGTAAGCTAACAGTGATAACATAATTAGGGAACAAAGTCCGCAGATCAAAAAGGATTTTATCCATCCCGAGGCCCTCAGACTGCACAAGGACAAAATAACAAATAGCAAAAAACATGTGAACTTGAGAACCAAGGCTATAACAACCACAGGAAAACCACTTGAAATGTTTGGACTAGTTATGCCGCAGGGTAATGGTTATTATCGGATTAATTTAGGTCAGGCTTCCTATGGGTGCATGAGATTCCCGTAGGCAGGGTCCACGTCGAAGTAGATAATACAAAGAGTGTAGCTAGGTTTAAACTTTATAAAAATGAATTGTAAAAATCCATAGATTTATCTTAAAATGAAAAGCAATTAAGAGGCTAAAATGTACAACCCTGTTCTCAGTACTATCATCAGTTAAGATGTAACAGTGAATTGAAATACATAATTCTAACATATAGTGAATAGAGCCAAGAATTCAAGGTGGATATCTTCTAATCTACAAAACCTTCACAAGTATTGTTCTTTTTGAAAATAATAATTTTATAGATAATAATTAAGCGGATAGGCTTTGTGTGGGAGCAAAGCTCCCGAAAATTACTTTTTTTTGCCGAGAATTCGTCAGCCCTTCTCCCGGTTTTTTTTTCGATAGACTTATTTTTCTTTCCCTTTTGGGTGATTTTTTGGTTGCCCTTATCTTTGTTTCTAAAACTTGCTGTTGTCTTTGAGTTTCTAATTCTGTCTGCTTTGTGTGGATTCTTAGCTCCTAATCTTATCTCTTTTGTTTGCCTTTGCTTATAAAATCAATAAAACATGATACTGTATAAAATTGTCAGAAGTGATTAATATACTAAGGTACGTATGGAAAATGTTCACAAATGATCGATGTATGAACATTGTGTCTGTGGAAAGTATTGAGGCGTGATTAAATTACGAAAGGTGTGTCTGTGGAAAATGTTGAGAAGGAAAGAAAATGTCGTACTCTTCATCCATCAGGAGAAAAAAAGCAGAGTTAATTAGAAAATTAAATAATGTCGGTGCCAAATAATTATCCGTTGGATTGGGTTGAAGGATCGACAGTGAAGATTAAGCACATGTTCTATATAAGTGTGAAGTGAGTGAAGGTAGAGAGTGTGCTTTGTCTGTAGGTATGTCGTAGGCTGTGAAGTGCGATTTCGATGTTTTGAATGTGTCATTGAAGGAGCATGTAGTCAACATTGGTGTCGTTGAAAGTGGTGTTGGGATTTTCCACCAGAGACCCAATTTTATAGAACTAGTCATGCACGAGGAGAAACTGAGTCTCCTCTGAAGCCATCTGTGATTCACATTGGGGTTTCTATTCATTTGACGTACAAAGGTAAGCTGTCTATTTGTCTGAGTGTCACTATTTTGGGAAAGAAAATATTTAAAAGATGTGTCAATGTGTTTGGCAGTAGTGCATCGATTTATGTTTCTGAGCCACTGGATGCGAATTTGTCTGATCTAAAACTTGTAGTCGTTGTGAGTGATAGTAAAGGTACTGAGCTTGTAAGGAGGATCCATGGATTCTATGTTGCTTTTGGTTGAATGGAGAGTCAATATGTAGTGTGTTTCAGTGTCAATATGTATAATGCACTGAAGCTTTTTATTATGGCATTATGTGGTTGTCGCTAGGTAATCGGTAAATAATTAAGCCGATAGGCTTTGTATGGGAGCAAAGCTCTTCGAAATTACTTTCTTTTATCGAGAAATTGTCAGCCCTTCTTTTGTTTTTGTTTTTTGTTTTTTTCCAATAGACTTATTTTTCTTTCCCTTTTTAGTGATTTTTTAGTTGCCCTTATCTTCGTTTCTAAATTTTGCAGCTATCTTTGAGTTTCTAATTCTGCCTGCTTTGTGTGGATTCTTAGGTCCTAATCTTATTATTATTTTTGTCTTTTGTTTATAAAATCAAATTATTTCATTCAAACTCAAGAGTATTGTAAGATTGTTGTGACTCCTCGCATGGCTATAGTAGAGGTAGGGACCGCACCTCCATGGTTTGATTCATTCATATTTATTTAGTGAATCTCTTTATTTTTTGTACCATTTTTGCAACAAAGGCTTTTCTTCTTAAAGAATTTTTGTGTAGATGAAACACAAGAGCGGCTGTCTGGAAACTATGATAGGTAGAGATGTTTTCAGTCTGAGTATTGAACCAGGCTTCGATAAGGTTTTTATGGTGGGTTTGATTATTATTATGGAGCAGATCTCACTGGCCACAATGAGCTTCACCAAAATAACAAGGGTGTTTTTATGTTTTCTTTGCAAATCTTTGTTTACATATATTGAATTTCAATGTCATCTCTAATAGACTTTCATGGATGATTGATTTGATTTGTTTTGACTTTATTTTACAGTTTATTAATTTCATTTCAGCCTTGAGGTTTTTATGTTTTATTTCATATTTCTTCATTGATGTGATAAAGGTTTCATTCTTAGCTTTGAATCATTCTGAGAACATTGAATGAGTTTGTATTCATTTTTCGTTGAAGAGAATTTGTCTCTTATGGTGGAATGTAAGCTTTGTGAGAACATTGAATGAGGGTGTTTGTATTGAATTTATCTGTTTGTTTGTAGAGAATTTGCGTCTCTTATTGTGAAATGCAAGTTGAGAGAACAGTCAAATTATCTAATAGTATCAATGGGTCCTTGGTCTATTGGTGAAGTTGAAAGGTTCTTAATAAGCCCACCAGAATATTGAGACATATTGAATTTATTATTGAGAAAAATCAATTTTTAGATTTATATTTATAATAAATTTGATATAGACATTTTAAGAAATTTCTTTATCTCTCACATAGTTGAAGTTAACATATTATTTGTATTTGCATTATTTATTTATTTTAAAGGCTATTTATTGTTTCTATATCTTTTGATTTTACTTTTTCAAAAATCTTAATTTACTATTAAAATAATATATCTATTTAATTATTAAACATTACATGCTTTTAGTTAGCTAATAGTAAGTTTGCTTAAAATTAATTTTTAGGATAGATAATAACAAATGAAAATGAAAATTTAAAAGAAAAAATATTTGTATTATGAAATTATAAATTTTATCTTTCTATATTTCACATTAATCTATCATGATTGAATTATTTATTAATATTTTATTAATTGTAGTATAATTTATCTTTTAATTAGGTCACGATAAGTTATTAAAGACTACAATTAATTTGTAAGGTTGAAAAAGTCTATAATGAAGACAAACATCATATCTTTTAATACTTCAAGAATCTTATCGTGTTTTTATTATTCTTTAATTAGATAATGATAAGTCCACTAAAAACAACATTAAATTATAAAATTAAAAAACTATATTGAAAATAAGAAATTCTATCAAAATCAAATTAAAAAACTAAATATACTACAATATTAAAACAAATCAATATATATTTTACAATTTTATTATATTTCTTAATTTATTAAGAACAAATTCTTTATTAATATTTTATTAGTTTTTGATTAATTTGGATATAATTGATTTTTTTTAGATTTCATTTGTACATTATCAATATTTGTCGTTAGGCTATATACTATTGCAATGAGTTTTTCTTAACTCGTTATTAAAACAAAAAATTTCAACCAATTACAATTTAGTATTTTTTTTTTAAAAAAATTTAAAACTTTTTTAAAGAATAGATGTGAAATATTTATGTTATAAAATGATGAAAATCATTTTTCTTCACACTTATTATTGGCTAATAAGTTTGGGGTCTTATACACGAATTTTACGGAAACACTAATTCCATAATGCAATTTTTTCAGACATACCACATTTAAATAAATTATAAATTCATTCAAGTTCTCCTATTTTTTTCACCTTATAATATGAAAATTATTTAATATATACTTTATATAATAAATATACAAATATTTATGTAGATGTTTTTTATACATGATAAATGATATTAAATTTTAAAAACAAATTATTTATTTTAAAAATAAAAAATTTAGACAATTTTTTTTTCATATTATAGTCTCGTAATTATACAAATTTAATACTAAATAATTATTTTTTAAAAACATATTAAATTGGCTCTGCATTTTTGGCAAAATTGATTTGCGATTTTGGCGTATTCGACTAAGTTTAGTAGCGATCTTCTAGCAGCCACCGTGGCGAGCACCAACGGCAGGCAGAGACGCCTCTCTGGCAATGGGGTAATCGAGGAGATAGGTGTGTCCGTTCCTCTCTCTGAAATGACTAATTAAATTAATAGCAAGTCCTCCTCGACAGAGGTCGTACCCACTCCCTCTCCCTCGGCTCTACCGAGGGCTAAAATGACTAATAATAACATTAATAACATTAATACCGCTGCTCAAAACACAAACTCTCCTCTGGCTCGTCCTAGGTCATTCTCCGAAGTTGTGGCGAACGCGGGTGTTTCCATTAATTTAGAGGCTAAATCTGCTATTGCTAATGGATCCCGTAACTCCGGTAAGGGCTCTGGGACTTCTGAATCACCCTTCTCTATTTCTCCAAATTCTAAAATGCTTGTCAAGATTGTAATGGAGAAAAATAGGTTAAAAAACTCTGCTATCTTCTTCTCGGCTGTTGAAATTGATAAATGTCCTCCTAGGAAATTTCGGGATGATTGGTTCCATAATTTTTGGAATCTTAAACTTGGCTTCCATATTTCTTTTTGTAGTCAAATTCAAAAGGGTCTTTTTGTTATTTTCTTTGTCAATCATGAAGCACAGACTGAAGTTTTGAAAAAGCAATATTGGGTTGTTGGCTCGACCTCCTTTAGGGCTATTGCTTGGTCTCCGGATGCCAGCTATGAGGAATTTTTGTCCCTCTCGGCCCCCCACTAGATTTAAGTTAAGCATATTCTACCCTTCATTTGGAGATTTATCCCTCAACTGCTCTAACCTTTAGGAAAGGTCGTCCGAATGGATGACACTGTTAGGCTTGTCCCGCACATGGATGCCCGAATTCTTATTTTCCTTAACCCTGGTTTTGAAATTCTGCCTGATATCCATATCAATATTGAAAATATGAACTACACTTGCCCAATTGAAATACTCAGAGGGCTTAATGCTTTCTTTTTATGCCGCAAAGAAGGGAATCTAAGAAAAGATTGCCCTATTCTAAAAAAAAACCATTCCCAACAAAATGAAATCTTTAAAGAGATCTGAAACCGTGAATCATAAATTATACAAACTATGGATAAAAATGCTCGCTCGGATGCCAGTCCTAATGTTCTCACCCCTGAAGATGTACAACCCATCACGGTAGGTATTGATGTAAATCTCCCTTGTGATGGATTCCAAAATGTGACTAAAAAGTGCAGAAGGAAAACTAATAATCAAGCCAATACCTCCAATACTCAGACTAGTCACTCTCCTTCCGTCTCAAACATGTTCAGCCCTATTGAAATTGCTTCACTGAATACTCAACCCTCCCCCACTGCTATTGTTGACCTTAATTCTGAATCTTTGACTCCACAAAATCCCTCCAAAATCTTCCATGAGATTAGCGATGAATATATTATTGCGATCATCCCCGCCAATCAACCCATAGCTGAATTAGATACCCCTCGAGTAATGTACTCCATGGAGCTTGACTTGTCTTATAATCAGGAGGATTTTAAGACTGGTTTCCCTACTTCTAAATGAAGAGGAAGACCCCCGGGAACCAAAAACAAGAATAATAATAATAAGAAGAAGAAAAATGGGGATATAGCTACTGATGTGATGACCCATAATCTAGACTCATCTGAAATGCGTTCTTCCACCTCAAATGTTTCCTCATGAATTGTCTCTCTTGGAATATAAGGGGGCTCGAGTCTCCTGATAGGAAATATGTCATCAAAAATTTCCTTAATACCTGTAATAATCAGGATTTTTTTATGATGCAAGAAATTAAAGCTATGGGTTTTGTTCTAGAAACTAATCTTGATTTTCTTTGGAAAGATGTTAAAATCCACACTAAACACCCAAGAGGTAGGGGTGGTGTAGCCCTTCTTATCAACCCTAAATGGGAAAAATATATGACCAACCATGGTATCTCCCCCTGCAATAGAGCTGTCTAGATCACCCTCAACTATAATACCTATGTTTTTGGCATATGCTCTGTATATGCTTCTAATGAATTTAAGGAAAGAGCCAGCTTATGAGAATGGATGGCCTCTCTCCCATGCATCCCTTGGTTGATTGCTGGTGATTTCAATATGGTCGAATGTCAGGATGATAAGGATGGAGGTTTTCCATTTGCCTAGAAAGGCATGGAAAAAGTGTACTAGAATATAATGAAGAATACCAAACATCTCTTTGACCCCCTGTTTGGAAACAAGAACAATAACCTGGGCCTTTGGCACACTTGGTGCAACTACCAACATGGTGCTGCTAGAATTTACTCCAGGCTAGATCGGTTCTATGCCAATAGGAATATTTTCTCTGTCTTTCCAGACAAACTTGGCAACTCTGTCCTTGTCACCCCTACATCCTTGTCTGACCATCATCCCATCTCTGCCTCCTTCACCTTCAACACCTCCCCTGCTATTAGCCGCACTCATAGACCCAAGTCATCTTGAATACCAGTCTTCTTGAAGATGTTGATCTCCTAACTGCTATTCATATTATATGCATTATTAACAAAAGAAACTTCCCTAGTAGTAACTGCATTGACAATTGGAATATGAATGTTAATGCCTAGCAGAATCTGTTGAATACCATTGGCCAGAAAAGGGCTAAGGATTTCAAATCCACTGAAAAAAAACTCTCTACCGACTCAATGAAGGCTGAAGCTAATAACCAAAGTGACCCTTTTGATTATGATCTTACTTCTCAAGTTATTAAGGCTAAAGATGCCCTTAGAAAACATTTGGTGATTAAGACTAGAGGAGATAAGATTAGATCTAGGGCTCACTGGCTCCAATATGGTGACCGTGGTTCTAAATTCTTCTTTAATCTAATTAAGCACAAACAATCTAATGAAACCATTGAAAATGTTATTATTGATAACCAAGAAATTACTGATCTTGACTCTATTAAGGAAGCCTTTGCTGATTTCTATAAAAAATTATTCACCTATGAAGATTCGGAGGAAGCCTCTTTGTTTAGGAATAGATGCAGAACTCTTATTCCTAAAATTATCTCCACTGAGGATGCCAATACTCTTGCTAAAAATATCTCCTTAGATGAGGTTGAGAAAGCTATTAATTCCCTTAAGAATGATAAGACTCCCGGGCCTGATGGCATTCCTATTGAGTTCTACAAAGCCAACCAAAAATGGATATGCAAGGACCTTCTTGAGATTTACTCTGAGGCCCTCTCTAGAGGCTCTCTCGGTAACTCTATTAACAGGGGTATTATTAAGATTATTCCCAAGGATGGGGACAAAGCTCTCATCAAAAATTGGAGGCCCATTATGCTCCTTAATGTATCATACAAAATTTTTGCCAAGATCTTGGCTACTAGACTTGTGAACATCCTTCCCAAGTTGATTTTTTCTACTCAAACTGGCTTTATAAAAGACAGGTACATTCTGGAAAATGTTATTACTAGCTGGGAGGCCATGAACTGGGCTAGTCACTCCCAACATAACTCTGCCATGTTTCTTTTATATTTTGAAAAAGCTTATGACAGAGTCGAGTGGAGCTTCATCTCCATGATGTTGGAGGCCTTTGGATTTCCTACCTTCTTTTGCAATGTTGTTAAAATGCTCCTTCATGATGCATGTGCTCAAATTGACATTAATGGCTCTCTCTCTTATTCCTTCCCTCTTGGTAGGTCTATTAGGCAAGGCTTCCCTCTGGCACCTGCCCTCTTTTCCATTGCTTTTGATGCTCTTTATTACTTGCTTAGAGATAATTCTATATCCCCTACTGTGAAGGGCATATCTCTTCCCAATGAAGATGAGCTCATTAACAACCAATTTGCTGACGATAAGGCCATTTTCTTTGAAGCTATTGCTGAGAAATTCGAAGCTCTTCAAATTAAGCTTAATTTGTTTTGTAATATGTCTAGTGCTAGGCTTTCTCACTCCGAATCCATTTGCCTGGGTTGGAATGAGGAGCCCCCAGACTGGTTTAAGAATTATGATTTTCAATGGGGAGGCCCTCACAAAATTGTGAGATATCTTAGCATTCCCTTTGCCATTTACCCCTCGCTGAAAGACATGTTGCTATGGGTTAAAGAAAAAATTACCAGATAACTTGACAAATGGCATAACCGCTCCCTCTCCTTGGCGGGAAGACTCCAAGTTTGCCAAAGGATTTTTTCCTCTTACAACATTTACTACTCATCTGCGTGGATGTTTAGCAACTATCAAATTCTTGAAATTCAAAAAGTTGTTAGAAACTTTCTTTGGTCGGATGGTAAGGCAATAAAAAAGCTCATGTTGTCAAATGGAATTGGTGTTGTGGTGATAAACTTATTGTGGGGCTGGGGCTAAAAGATCTTAGACTTCAAGGAATTGCTCTTGCTGCCAAATGGATCTTTCACTCCATGGATGGCAATGCTCCATGCAAGATCCTTGTTAGGAATAATATTGAGTGAGGCTTCCCAAAAAATGCCAAGTCTTGGAAGAACCTTCCATTTATTGACTTGGTCATGGGCAACTTCCCTATAAGTGTTCAAGGTTCTGAGGTCTTCAAATCAATCTAGAAGGCTTGGAATCAAGTTAGGAAATTTATTGTTAACAAGGACTTCCATGATGAAACTCAAATCTATGGTTAAAGGTCCATTTGGTGGAACCTTCATCTTTCCGGTAAGCCCCTTTCCCTTTCCCAAGGCTGCTCTGCTAGGCATTGGGCCAATAAAGGCATTTCTCAGCTTATTGACATCTTTGAGCATGTTCGGCCGCTCAACTGGGAGGACATTAGAAACAAATTTGATATTCTGGTTTCTCAAAAGAACACTTATAACATGATTCTCAAAGCTACTCAAAATCTTCCTTCCATCTGCCATGTTGAATCCTATAGATATTTGAAATGCAAATGGTCGGATGGGACCATCCTATCCAATATTAAAGCTAAGAATATCTACAAGATTCTTGGATATGATGATGCCATCATAGACCATGTTAATAATGTTTGGTATTCCTCCCTGGATGTCTGCTCTTGGAGGAAGTACTTTGATGTTTTATGGAAAGGTTGTGTGGAACCCAAAGTTAAATGTTTTAGATGGCTTTTTTTATTGGATAGACTTCCTATTAGAAAAGATAACTATGAAAGTAACTATTGTAAACTTTGTAACCTTCTTGAAACTAGCAGGTATATATTCTTTGATTGCTCTTTTGCTAGAAGTATTTGGAATCTTTTTGGGATCATTTATCCGGCTTGCATATCTATTCTTGAAATTGTTACTGGTCATATTATGGGACTTAAGAAAGATTCTAACATTTTTTGGAACATCTTAACCTCTTACATCTTATGGCAGATTTAGAAATGCAGGAATGAAGAAAGGTTTCAAGACGCTCCCAGGGTCCTTACTGAGTTTTCTAAAAAACTCACATATTTTAAAATTTCTTTGTAGGTGCATACTACTATGATCATGGACAAGGAGAAGCTGTGGTGTTTTCTTCAAACTGGGCATGCCACCTTCTTTGTATTTGAATTAAAGAATAGCCATGAATGGAGAGAGAGACTAGATAATCTCAAAATGTTTGAATAAACATTGAAAAAGCTGAGCAATAAAATCAGAAAGAACATGAACTCAAAGAAAGATGTGTTGGCCATGCAGGCACAGATACAGGATAAGAAATAGATAGCTTGGATTGAGGGTGAGAAGGGTTGGACCACTTGGGTCTATGCCATTGATGGCTACCTCTAGTAGCTTGCTGCTTTGTTCTCCTTTTTGTTTCACTTTAACTTTGATCATGCGTGGATAAACTCTTGGCTGCGTTGAACTCTTTTTGGAAGGCTCTACCTTCATACTGTTGTAAAAATTTGTAGATACTCTCTAATTTTTTGAACTCCTTATATTTAATACAAAAAAAACATATTAAATTGATAAAAACTATTATATAAATAAAAAATTTATTTTTTTAGTTTACTTTAAAATTATGGGGCACTTCTCTATTATTAGATTATTGTTTATAATAAAATTTAAATTATTATACTTAATTAAATTATATCAAATATTACAACTATAATTATATATAGGCAAATACTTAGCCACTACATGACACTTGTTAATAATCATTTCACATTTTTGAAAATCTAATTTTTTCTGGGCATGTTGCATACACAAAATCATATAGTTATAAATAATAATACGATATAAGACTACAAACAAAACCCTAATTTCACAGTGTGCACAATGAAATGTGAAGGGAGGAGGTAAGGAACATGGCTCTACTGCCATCCAAGCAAATGCCCTCTTCTCACCCTTCCACACATCATATTATTCACAATCCACCCTGTCACATACTCACGTCATTGAACATTAAAAGAAAGTTTTCCCTCATAATTCAATTGCAAGAATGATGTCAATGGCGACGAAATGAAACTCGAATGATAGGAAAAAAAATTGGCACTTGTTATTGCAAGTATTCATGTTGGTAGCCATTGTTGTTTTGTTCATGGTGGTGCTCTTCATTCTAGGCTTGCATATTTATGCCCGATTCAATTGGCCTCGATATTTAGGTTAGAATCGGGGAGGAATAAAACCATGGATGTTAGTAAATCTGGATCTTGGAAAAGAGAGAAACTCATGTTTGAATCTTGGATGTTTTCTAGCCAAGTGTATAGAAAGAGGAAAATTAAGCCAAATTGATGTTCTTGTTGTATTACATTTATAGAAAAGTATTATACTGTAATGAAGTCCAGTCAACATTCTAATGGAAAAATGTATACATACAATTCTAATACTTTTTCAAAAGTAATCCACTTTTACTTTAATTGGCCAACATTGAGTCTCTATAATTCTTGGGCACAAGAGGCTTTGTATTTTCCTATTCTCAGCAACATAACATAACTGCAATATTGATTCACATATTGAAAATGATTCAATGAGTAACAAAAAGCTGACTAATATCACAAAACATTAGCATTCTTCTCCTACACAAGAATAAGGCAATTTTTTATTTCCCTGACAACTAGATTGATAGAGATTTAATTTACAAACCTAATAATGATTACAATCTAATTTAGACCATTTTAAGCGAGACTGACAAGATCCTAAAGGGGCAAATGTGTTTAGTAAATTTGAAATGTGAAGAAGTGACCAATCTGCTCTGCTTGACTTGTTGGTACTGGATAAATAATTTAAATGGATTTCATAAGTATCTATTTCCTTGTGTTGTTTTCCTATGTTACTTTGAGATATGTTGGTCACTTCACAAGTGGTCTAATAGAAGACAAGTGTTGGTATGATGAAGTTATGATGCAACCATTGATTTTCTCTATTTTGCAGGAGTACTTATGTGAGGGTTGCGAAATAGAGAATAGTCGTTGTTTCACAACAAGGAAGTATTGAATAGTGCAAAATAGTGAAACAGTTGCCATTTTTCATAAGGTGGTTTCAAGGCATTGCGAGATAGTAGGGCATTTATGTCTGATTGAACATGGTATGACATCACCACCCGATGAAGTGGCAGCCAATTGAATAAGGAGATTCCACACGTATGAATGTTTTAATAGCACCTTTAATTTGTGAAACTTTAATTCACAGAGTGCTTAGTTACAAATTAAAGAGAAGTGGCTCAGCAAAGCTAATGAACTGGGGATTTATAAGATAATCATTCAGTTGGAAGTTTGCAAGGAGTAGTGCTCAAACTAGTAAGTGACTCTCTCCCTTAACCTGGTCTTTCTTTTGAAAATCGAGTATGCCTAGAAAAAGGAGGTGGTGGTAGGTGAAATTATAATTCATCCTCCAAAATACACATTGTTGAAGGTGTTACCTACTTCATAAGATGTGGGTATGAAGGGTTTATTTTTAGACACATGGTCAGGGTGTGGGGATTCTGCTATCCCTATTATGGCAGGTATTTGTTCTGGTCATTTTACGCGAAGAAAGATGAGAGAATCCCATTGTGTAACCCTTGGAGGATAGACATGGCTAAATTTATTGTCCCTAATGAATTTTTTGATTCTGAACTAATTGGTGCCCTAGCCATGCATTGTAAACCTGAAACTAGGACAGTGAGGAAAATGGATGGAACTCCACTCTCAGTTATCTCCAAGGAAATGATACAACAATGCTTTGGGTTAAATACCCAAGCCCTTCCCAATATAAACATGGAACAATTCCTTTTGGACTATGATCGAATGGTTAGGAGTATGAGCTTAAGAGAGGTGACATTCTTTATGTGTAGAGAAGATAATCATAGGCTGGTTCAGTTGATTGGAAAAGCACATTTCTTAATCAAAGATTTCATGAGATTTTTTCAGAGAACATATTGGGGTTGGGGGAAGAAATTTGGGGAAGACCATATAATAAGAATTCCTATTGACCTCATGTATATGTCCATTAGGACCCCACACCTTCATCTTTCACATGAGTCTGACATAGCCACATAATTAGAAAGACTTCTACATAAGGAATGGATTGAATAGAAAGTAGCCAAGAGATGTAAACACTACTCTTTGTTGTGTCATCTTCTTTTGTTCCAAAACAATATCATTTTCAAGCACTCATTTGACTTGACCACTATGGATGGTCAAGGGGCTAGGCTACTGATTCATTAACTATGGTGTAGGGTTTGGGATAGACACAATACATATGGTGATTATAAAATATTTCATGATAGATTT
The DNA here is from genome assembly GCA_018584345.1 of Thuja plicata. Classification (NCBI taxonomy): domain Eukaryota; kingdom Viridiplantae; phylum Streptophyta; class Pinopsida; order Cupressales; family Cupressaceae; genus Thuja; species Thuja plicata. The sequence goes on from MU227444.1 coordinate 117,254, forward strand.
GTGGCATGGATTTACAGAGCATTGGGTGGGGGTGTGGTGAGAATTCCCCCTAGAGTCAGAGAGGTTTTGAGGCCAAAGGAAACCAAGCATGAGGAAGATTTTACACATAATTTTGCGGATTAGATTTGCAAGTCAGACCACACTATTTTCAAAGTGTATGGATGCAGGAAGGCTCCTCACAAGCTTCATGTTTTTGTGTCAGAAAGGGTAGCATTCATGTAATTTATTTGGAATCTCTTGTGGTTTGAGAAATAGGTCCATGCTCCAAGGAAGAAAGGGACATTTTCCCCAATGTAACTGATTTTGAAATATTTTCTATAGGCTCTAGAACCATGGAGCAATTACAGGAATATTTTTAGTCCTATCATTTCGGTAGTGCTAAAGAAAGGAATTATGATCCAGATGGTCATATTCGGTCTTTTATCAAAGAATACAGGCATTCCTTTGACCTATATGAAGATGTTGTAAGGAACTACCAGGACGTTTCATAAATTTTTCATAGATAGAATAAGATAAAGATCCTAATTGAGTTGGAGAACCAAAGAAATATGAAGGGATTGTCTAGAGTCCATGATGAAGAGGAAAATGAGGTCCTTAGAATTGAGCTCTGCATCTATGATTATGAGAAGATGCAAGTAGAAATTGTCAATACATCTATAGCAGAAGTTAAGCCTCCTCCCAAAAGGCCTAGAAAATTGATTATTACAAATGCAGATTTTGACTCTTCCCCACCAAAGAAGCCCAGGTCTAAGAAAGTATCATCCTCCATTCCATTTGAGCTATCAAAAGGGATGGGTGACACTGATGAGGTTGCTTCTACCCTAAGGGAAATGGAACATGCCGAGGAAGCAGATCCTTCCTCTCCACCTTCTATGTATCGAAAGGAAGTGTATGGATATAAGGCACAACTGGAAGAGCATGACGACCATATAGATATTGGTGATGAAAGGGAGGCTATCTCTACCATATTGACTGAGAAAGATGACTTCAATCATTCCAAAGAGTTCAAGGATTTTTGGATCCAAATGAAGATGAAGGATTTTTGGAACAAAAGAAAATCTGACTAATGGGAGTTGAGGAAAATCGACATGAAGAGATTGTAAATAAACTCCCCAGGGAATTGAATCTGGATAATGTAGATTGAATAGTGGATGAAGCTAGGGAAATGTTGAAGAAGAGTGATATGTTTCTTGTCGCTGGACTTTCTTTGAAAGAAATTTTCTTACTTGATCAGGTGAAAAAGTAGGATGATCCTACTTTTGTTGTTCAATTTGATACTGAGGAAACAATTATAGGATCACAGTATAATATAAAGATAGAGACATTGGCTACCTGGGTAAGTTTCAAGGGAGATTACAAACCTAAATTGATTGATTTCTCTAGGGGATCTGATGGGTTAGCCATTGTGCAAACAATGGGTGGTACCAACCCACTTGTATCTGCAAGTTTGCTCTTAGTCCAAGATATGTTCAATGAAGATCAAGTCAAACAAATAAAAAATGAGTTGCAACATGCTTTGAGCAGGCAAGTGGAGCTAAATAAGGTGATTAATGAATTATACCCAAAGATTGTAGAGAAAAATAAATAGATCCAGAAGTTGAAGGGAGACATCAAGCTTAGGCTCTTGTAATCCATCACAAGGTCCTGAATGTGCCTCCATTTTTTAGTCAAGATTGTAATTGGAAAATGCAATGATGTTTATGAGGCTTACTGTATCCTGGATGAGATGTTTGTTGGTTTTAGAAAGAATTAACCACTCATGCAAGATTTGGCTAGGAGATGGAGGCCTTATTCCTATGAGATAACTTGTATATGTGATGTAATTCATAGAGATCGTGGTGCCCTTGTTGAAATCAAGGATACTAAAGAATTTATTGATTTTATGACTGAATAATTGGATTACATTACACATGAAGAGGGTAAGATCAAGGAGAAGCTATAATATTTCAATACTATCAAAGCATTGGACAATTCCTGAGTTTGTGGACAAAGAAGGATGTGTTAAGGGCCTAGAAGAATGGAAAATTGAATATCAAAATATGGTCCCTAGAATTATTGAACACTTGAAAGAAGACATAATTTCTTCAGTGGATAAGTTCAATATCTTCCTGGACAAGATTATTATCCTTGAGGATAGGTTTTCCAAGTTCTTGATTGAGGCTCGAGCTATCACAGGCAAGAGATGGAAGGATCACCTCCTTAGTTTACCTAACATTCTACACTTTCAGTGGTCATCACTTATGCAAGTTTCATAATGGGTTAAGGAGTTCCTAGAACCAGTCACAAGAGTTCCAAAATGAGCAAAGAGGATCTCTAGAAAAGAAGATGCTCCAACAGATTGATCCACGTGCAGTGGGTGGTTGTTTTGTTCTATTTTTTTATTTGTACATATTTTATTGTAATCTTTTTTCTTCTTTCGGTTGATTAGGATTAGGATTAGTTTTTGAAACGTCGTGGAATGTGAATGGTTGGAAGCTTGTCGCTTCCCCTATTTTGTAAAGGGGAAACCACAACCAAGTTTGATATAAATATTAGATTTAACTGAAAGCAGATGGACTTCTTATACTTACTCTTTTGATATCAATAATATATACCTAGTTTTCTTGTCCACATTGTTGTTGTTTTTTGTTCTTTCTTATCATACTTGTATTCCTCTGTTATAATTTATTTAAGGATCAATTATCATCTTTAAAACTTGTGCATGAAGATTGTTGATTCCTAATATAAATTTGAAGAAAAAAAAAACCATAGAGAAGTTGTTGTCCTATTTCTTTTTGTTTAATTAGTTCTCTTACTCAGAGATTAAATACAATTAGACGGGTTGGTGTTTTGTATTCAATTTTTGTGCATTGACAGGATTCAATGGTTGATGGTGTGTTTACAAGAGTTGTAGAATACTGTCTTTCAAAGGTGTGTGTGTTTGTGTGGGTTGGATAAGATTGAATCTACGACGCAATTGGATAAGGTACTAGTAATCATTTATCAGAAGAGTAAACAAGATTTTACTCTCTACAATTACTCTTTTACTTGGCAGTTATTTCAAATAGGAATTAGTAAGTAGGAAGATTGTTGGTAGAAAGATTCCAGAGGAAAAATCAAGGTTTACATCTCAGTTGTGTTCTATACATAGCTTCTATAAAAAGCTCTGGCTTGAAATTGTAATTTAGAGAGAAGGTATACCCACCCAAGTCCTACAGAGCCTGAAGAGTAGAGGATTTCAATTTATTGTCAATAAATCCTGTTAGTTGGCCAAATCCTTTAGGAGTTTGGGGATAGAAGTTTGGAATCCTTTCATAATTTCCCAATCTGTTGATTTGAATACCAATAGATTGACGACTCCGCTAGGGAGAGTTTTCAGAGTTTTTGGTTATCATTGGGCTAGTCAGAAAGTTTTGAGTTTGTTGCAGTGATTAAAAATGACTCTATTGAGGGAATGGTCAAGAAGAAGAAAAATAAAATTTATTCCTCTTGTAAAGGGGTGGCGACTCTGTAGAAAAGGACCTGATTAAAAAAAATCAATTAGTTGCAACAAATTGAAGAATTCAATATGTACCATTACACATATCCACAAGAGATTCCATATTCAGAAATGTATTATTCACAAAGGCCACGCCGGACGCAAACAAAAAGAAGTAGATTTGAAGCACTAGATTTCAACATCATCACAAACCTTCCAAGTCATGTTCCTTTTGATTTGAGAGGATGTGTACCAAAATTCCATGGAGGGGATTATGAATTGGCATCTAAGCACGTGCAGATGTTTTCAAGATTCATTTATGAATCTCAAGTTTATGAGGAAGATGTGATTATGAAGCTCTTTGCAATGTCATTAATAGATGATGCCAGGAAATGGTTTGATAGTTTTCCTTCACAGTGCATTTCATCATGGGAGGATTTCATAATACAATTCCTTGATCAGACTGATTTATTTAATAGGCGAGTACATCTACCACAGTTCTATGGAAGGGAAGATGAATAAGAAATTAGACACTAGAAATAATTTTTTGAGTTTATTGAAGATTTCCATATTTGTGCAGAAGATGAAATCGTGGATTTCTTTTCAAAATCATTAATAGGTTGTGCGGGTGAAAGTTTTAATTTTCTATCATTGCAAAGTTTTTCATCCTGGGAAGAATTAAAATGGCCATTTATGAATGAATTTTATGGCATTATTATAGATAGTGCATCAAATTTTGACTCCTCTAATTGTTACCAAGATAAATCCCAAGCAGATAATAATCATAATCCTCACCGTATTGATCCCATGATACTTAGTGTATTAAACAGTAAAATGGAAAATATAATAGAAGAAATAAAATTATTAGAAGCCTTAGGATCATTTCCAGTGAATAAAGTTGCAGAGATTCAAGAAAACATAGATGCATATAATTGTGAACAAATCTAAGATATGCTGAAGTATAAAAAGTATTTTCATATGCTTTTTAAAAATGTTGTACCTCATGAAGGTGTATGTCATGACTATCCTACAAAGATAAATATATCAAAAAATGGATCCAAAAAAATTCAATATGATGAAGGACATACATCTAATGGTAGTGACTTGGATGATGAAGAAATTTTGTTGGGTGAACAATTTGGTACCTAGGAAGAAAATTCTAATGTTGAGGTATGTGAAAAGATTTCTTAGTTTGTTAATAATAATAATCAATGCATCTAAGGCTCCCTCGATTGTCATTTGTCTGATATAGTTTTTGAACTTAAAGAACATATAGATCAAGAATAAGTATGGTTTCTTAGGGATGATGATAGAATTAGTGATATAGAACCAAGCATCAGTGACAAAAAAGAGAGGAAAATTTCCTCACTTCTGAAGAGGTTGGAGATTGGTTGGATAGAGAATATCAAAGGTATATGCAAGAAAATAACCCTAAAATTTTTCCAAATTCCAAGGATGAACAAAATAACATGATGCACATACAAAATACATCTTTTGAGATGCTGGATGGAAATGGAGATGACTTCATTAATGAAGGGGAGACAATGAATATTTGTCAGGAAGATGATATATTCAACCTGGGTGTGCATTTTGAGTAGCAGGTTGAGGTATGTATTATTGAAAATTCTTTAGAAAAATTCTCAGATGGAACAATAGAAAAGGAGCATGGAAATTATTGTGATATTATTTTCAAAGTTGATGTTCCTATGCTTTCAAATTTGGTATATAAAATGGAAGATCAAATATAATGGAAAAGTAATTTTGAAAATAATATTTACTCAGATATACTATATGAGGAGGAAACAATATTTCCATAAAATCTGAGGGTGGTGATAGATGAAATAAAAAATAATTTAGATAAGACTAATGCCTTTGGTTGTTGTCGTGAATATCATTTTGAGGTAGAGACCGCTTTAAATGTGGAAATTTGGGATAAATGTTTTTCAAAGATAGAAGAAAGAGGTTGTGATTAAAGATTAGGGCTGTCAAATAAATTCTCTTTCAAAGATGATGAAAGGGTAAAGAGGAAATGTGAATTTTTCATTTCACAAAGATCACAACAAAATTTTATTGGAAGCCCTAAATATCTTTCATATGGGATTAAATAAAGTAACTCTGAATGTATGAGAAAGTGCCAGAATAGTGTGCAAGCAACCAAGGGAATGATAAGTTCTTCTTTTCAGATTAAATTGAATATTTGATGAGACATATGATTGATGATGGAGGACATTATAAGGAGATCTATGATAAATGATGGAAATTTTTTCAGATCTTTAATATTTCTTCATGATCAGAAAAATGTTTTTGACAGAGGGAAAGCATTGATATTTTTTGGGGTGGCTTGGGACCACTAATCCTAAATTCGATCTAATTTCTGCAAAGGGAATTAATCCATTGGATTCCAATAGAGTAGACACACGATCTTCTTTCCCAGAGATATTTCATGGATTCTTGTAGGCATTCAGGAAATGCCTCATCCCTAGATGGAGCCACTCTTGGGACTGAATAAATAAGTTAAATGGATTTCATAAGTATCTATTTCCTTGTGTTGTTTTCCTATGTTACTTTGAGATATGTTGGTCACTTCACAAGTGGTCCGATAGAAGATTTCTATTTCGTAGGAGTACTTATAAGAGGGTTGCGAAATAAATAATGGTTTTTGTTTTGCAACGATGAAGTATTGAATGATGTGAAATAATGAAACAGTCGCCATTTTGCACAAGGTGGTTTAGAGGCATTGTGAGATAGAAGGGCATTTATGTCTAATCCGACATGGTATGACATGATCACCCGATGAAGTGGCAACCAGTTCAATAAGGAGATTTCACTGCACGTATGAATATTTTAAAAGTACCTTTAATTTGTGAAATTTTAATTCGCAGAGTGCTTAGTTACAAATTGAAGAGAAGTGGCTCAACGAAGCTAATGAACATGGGATTTCTGGGATAATTATTCAGTTGGAAGTTTGCAAGGAGTGGTGCTCAAACCAGTAAGTGATTCTTTCCCTTAACCTGGTCTTTCTTTTGAAAAGTGAGTATGCCTAGAAAAAAGATGAAGGTGGTGGTAGGTGAAACTGTAATTCATCCTCCATAATACACATTGCTGAAGGTTTTACCTACTTCGCAAGGTGTGGGTATGAATGGTTTATTTTCAGACACATGGTCAAGGTGTGTGGATTCTGCTATCCCTATCCATGAAAGGTCTTTGTTCTAGTCATTTTACATGAAGAAAGATGAGAGAATCCCACTGTCTAACCCTTGGAGGTTAAACATGGCTAAAGTTATTTTCCCTAATGTATTTGTCAATGCTGAACTAATTGGTGCCCTAGCAACACCTTACAAACCTGAAACTAGGACATTGAGGAAAATGGATGGAACTCCACTCTTGGTTATCTCCAAGGAAATGATACAACAATGCTTTGGGTTAAATACCCAAGCCCTTGCCAATATAAACATGTAAAATTTTCTTGTGGACTATGAACAAATGGTTAGGAGTATGGGATTAAGGGAGGTGGCATTATTTATGTGCGGAGAAGATAATCATAGGCTGGTTTGGTTAACTGACAAAGCACCTTTCTCAACCACAGATTTCATGATATTTTTTCAGAGAACATATTGGGGTTGGGGGCAGATATTTGGGGAAGACCATGTAATAAAAATTCCTATTGACCTCATGCATATGTCCATGATGACCCAACACCTTCATCTTTCACATGAGCTTTACATAGCCACATAATTTAAAAGACTTCTACAAAAGGAATTAATTGAATGGAAAGTAGCCAAGAGATTTAAACACTACTCTTTGTTGTGTCATCTTCTTTTGTTCCAAAACAATATCATTTTCTGGCACTCATTTGACTTGACCACTATGGATGGTCAAGGGGCTAGGCTACCAATTAAATTGTGGTGCAGGGTTTGGGATAGACATAGTAAGGATGGTGATTATAAGTATTTCATGATAGATTTTTTCGTGTGGATCTGTAGAGAATTGGGTGGGGGTGTGGTGAGAATTCCTTATAGAGTTAGAGAGATTTTGAGGCCAAAGGAAACCAAGCCCGAGGAATATTTTACACGTAATTTTGCGAATTGGATTTGTAAGTCAGACCACACTATTTTTAGAGTGTATGGATGTAGACATGCTCCTCACATGCTTTGTTTTTTGTGTTAGAAATGGTAGTATTCATGGAATTTATGTGGCATCTCTTGTGGTTCGAGAAAGAGGTCCATGCTCTGAGGAAGAAAAGGACATTTTTTCCCAATGTAACTAAATTTGCAAGATTTTCTATAGGCTTTGGAACCTTGGAGCAATTGCAGGAATATTTTCAGTCCTATTGTTTGGGTAGTGCTAAAGAAAGGAATTATGACCCAGAGGGTCATATTAGGTCTTTTATCAAAGAACACAGACATTCCTTCAAATTACAGGAAGATGTTGCAAGGAACCACCAGGACGTTTCAGAAATTCCTTAGAGGTGGAATAAGATAAAGTTCCTAATTGAGTTGGAGAATAAAAGAACTATGAAGTGATTGTCTAGATTCCATGATGAAGAGGAAAATGGGGTCCTTAGAATGGAGTTGTGAATTTGTGATTATGACAAGCTGCAAGTAGAGAGTGTGGAAACATCTGTAACAAACGTTAAGCCTCCTCCCAAAAGGCCTAGAAAATTGATTGTTGCAAATGCAAATTCTGACTCTTCCCCACCAAAGAAGCCTTGGGAGAATGAAGTATCCTCCCCATTCCATGTGAGATATAAAAAGGGAGGGGTGGCACTAATGATGTTGCTTCTACCCTAAGGGATTTGAAACAAGATAAGGAAGCAAGTCCTTCCTCTCCACCTTCTATGCATCAAGAGGAAGTGCAAAAATATAAGGAGCAATTGTAAGAGGATGAGGATCCTATGGATATTGGTGATGAAAGGGAGGATATCTCTACCAAATTCACTGAGATAGATTATTTCATTCATTCCCAAGAGTTCAAGGATTTTTGGATCCAAATGAAGATGAAGGATTTTGAGGAACAAAATAAAATCAGACTAATGGGAGTTGAGGAGTCTCGCCATGAAGAGATTGTGGATCAGCTCCTCAGGGAATTGAATATGGATAATGTAGATTGTCTGGTGGAAGAAGCTAGGGAAATCTTGAAGAAGAGTGATATTTTTCTTTTCTTTGGACTTTCTTTGAAAGAAATTTTCTTACTTGATCAGGTAAAAAAGAAGGATGATATTACTTTTTTTATCAAATTTGATACCGAGGAAAAAATAATAGGGTCAGGGAATAATACGAAGACAGAGACATTGGATACTTGGGTAAGTTTCAAGGGAGATTACAAAACAAACTTGATTGATTTCTCTAGGGGAGCTGATGGGTCAACCATTGTGCAAACAGTGGGTGACACCAACCGACTTGTATCTGCAAGTGAGTCGGGCTATGTTCAATAAACATCAAGTCAAACATATGCAAAATGAGTTGCAACATGCTTTGAGCAAGAAAGTGGAGATAAATAAGGTGATTAATGAAATATACCTCAGGATTATAGAGAAAAATGAAGAGATCCAGAACTTGAAGTGGAGCAATCAAGCTCATGCACTTGTAGTTCATCACAATGTCCGAATGTGCCTCCTAATGATCAATAGGCTAAGCCCCAGGGAAATGTAGAAGAAATAATATATGATAGGATAAAATAGGAGCTCCCTGTACACATATTTTCTACTCTGGAACAAATTCTATCTTTTCAAGTCAAGATTTTAATCAAAAAATGCAATTATGTTTATGAGGCTTACTGTTTGCTTACTAAGATGTCTGGTGGTTTCAAAAAAAATAAACCACTCATGCAAGATTTGGCTAGGAGATGAAGGCCTTCTTCCTATGACCTAACTCATATATGTGATGTAATTCATAGAGATCTTGATGCCCCTGCTAAAATCAAGGATACTAAAGAAGCTATTGATTCTTTGATCGAAGAATTGGATTACATTACCCATGAAGAGGGTAGGATCAAGGAGAAGCTATCATCCTTCAATACTATTAAGAATTGGACAATTCCTGAGTTTTTGGAGAAAGAAGGATGTGTTAAGGGCCTGGAAGAATGGAAAATGAAATGTCAAAATATGGTCCGTAGAATTAGTGAACACTTTAAAGAAGACAAAAGTTCTTCAGTGGATAAGTTCAATATCTTCCTGGACATGAATATTATCCTTGAGGACAGGTTTTCCAAGTTCTTGATTGAGGCTCGAGCTATCATAGGCAAGAGATGGAAGGAGCACCTCCTTAGTCTACTTGACATTCTGCACTTTCGGTGGTCATCACTTACGCATGTTTAGGAACAGGTTAAGGAGTACCTGGAACCAGTCACAAAATTTCTCAAAGGAGAAAAGAGGATCTCTGAAAAAGAAGATGCTCCAATGGATTGATCCACATGCATTAGGTGGTTATTTTGTTCTGTTTGTTTATTTGTATGTTTTATTGTAATATTTTGTCTGCTTTCGGTTGATTAGGATTAGGATTAGTTTTTGAAACATCATGGAATGTGAACATTTGGAAGCTTGTCACTTCCCCTATTTTGTGAAGGGGAAACCACAACCGATTTTATTTAGGAAATTAATTGATAACATGTAGAATAAATATAAATAAACACACCTATTTCTGATCATGACATAGCTAGATACTCATCAAGTCATCGGTGAGGGTCATATCCTCTAGAGTGGAAGCATGATATCTACTCATGCAACATGTACATGAATGGGATGTTGAACCATCCACATTTGCATCAGTATCTACACCAGAACATACACTCTGGTAGGTGGCATACATATGCTCAATGGGTTGGCCTATGTCAAATGATGCATCTGCTAGTGAGGGAGGTGTCACATGTGCTGGTTTATCCTCTACTCCAACTAAGCGTGTGTCATGCTCAACAATGACATCATTCAATGATGCAGCTACCTGAAGAGTTTGTAACTCCATAGACTTCTTCAGGGGTATTGAGAGAGTGACATGAACCATGGTTTTAGAAGCTACATGCATCCTATGTTATGGGTCTAGCACCCTATGGGGCCTAGCTCTATCCTGCGTAGAGCCTCTCCCTCTACCCTAGAACTGTCGGATGTCAAAGTAATTTGACTTCAAGCTGAGGATAAACTCACAATAAAGCTTTCTCAAAAAATAGTGGCAGCTCCCAATTATTACAAGGTGGTTGGTAAAAGACCATATACCACCTATCTCAAAAATCTGCTTTCATCCTAGCGTGAACATATCAATGTATATGAAATCGAATCGTAGTAGTAAGTAGGATGATACTAGTGCTAGCATTGGTGATAAGAGAACATATGTCATCTTTAAGTATGCCCTTTCTTTTCACCTCTTCATATGACAACCCATTAGCATAAAATGCACGACATCTATCCCTCCAAGAACCCCATTTTGTGACCTCTCTAGATACCTCATTTGCGCTATTGTCCATTGTTTCTAGGGTTTTTACGAGGGATGAGTGGTGCTCTTGATTAGAGGACCTCAACATATTCACTAATATAGAAATTTGGGTAGTGTTTTGTGTCATGGGCAATTGATAAGATCATCTTGTGTGGCCTGTACATGATCTACTAGAGGACGCATAGGGTTTAGGGGTGGCAGTGGTTGTTTAGGAGCAGCATTTTGAGGATTTTGTGTAGGTGGAGCAACACCTTGAGAGTTTCTTGTTGCTCATGTTCATTATTTTCAAGGTTTGCTTCTGTTGGTTGTTCACGAAGAGGTCTTTATTGTTTCTTTCATTTTTGGGGATTGTTTGTACAATCTGATAGTAAATTAATAAAAAAAACTTAAATCAATTAAAAAACCCTACTTTAATTAAAATACAAACAAAAATAATCAAAATAATGAAGTCTTACTTGTTTGATGGGGTGACATTGTTGGAAATTGCTCCAAATGCCGATAAAATGCAATTGCAAGCAGAACACACATGGGTTATTGAGTTTTTTGCTTCCTCCAAGTCATTGTTTCAACATTTTTGGCATTGAAAATGGCCCAAATCTGCGAACTTTGAAAATATGTAATGTTTCTCAAAACACGTACAGGTTATGAGAAACTTTTTGTTCCTCAAAACCCGCACAATTTTTGAATTTTTTTTTCTTTTATTTAATGTTTTCTATTAGGCTTGGTGTAACCAAGCCAAGGACATTTTTGAATGTAAGGAACCCGATCGGGTTATGAAAAATTTAGTTTTTTTTTTAAATTTTGCATGTGGCCACTTTTCTAACCAGCAACTTGGTGCACTTACCCTACTAGCATCATTATGAAAAATGAAAGGTATACCTGCAAAGCTCATGTCAGCACTTTGTGGGAAGGCCTATTTGAGTTGAGAATCTATATTTTCCAACAAGGTTTGACAAATGAAACTCATCTCATCAATCAAAATATACCTGATATGGGCCATTTCTTCTTGAAAACTTCTAAGTCGTGTCCCTTCTAGCTGAGAAAAATATTTAATTGGTATTCACAAATTTGAATATATTGTAGAGACTCATATATAGAAAGCTGCAACTCCAGTCAGTGCAAGTAATAGTAGCAGAGAAGGTCTTGGCATAGCTGCCATCTAAAGAGATTTACTAATGGTACCAATTAGATAAGACTTTCATGTTCCCGATGTTCCTTGAATTATCATAAAGAAAGGCATTCCAACCTGATTGGTATGGTAGTGTGTTATAATAATATTTATTACCTTTTGCTACTTCTCACCAAGAGTTGTAAATTTGATGTATTGTAGGATGTCATCATACATGAGACATCAATGTTTCTTTATTTTGCCTATTCGGCTGTATGCTCTTCATTTTGATATTCACTACACCAATTTGTATTTCTATCAATATCTATTCTTCCCAACATGTGTATTTCAGAAACTTGCATATGTTGACCACGATGTAGCCTGGAGATCATTTCCCATTCATGCTCTGTGGTATCTTCTTGAATACCTCCATTATCTTCCATTTCAGAATCACTGCTAGATTCATCATTTTCGGTAGGTGGTGCTCTTTGAACATGGAAAGGAGTGTAATTGAGTGATTCTCAGTTTTCCACTATAGTATAATTATCACGACCAATGTCCCTTTCAATGTTACAAAATTTTTTGTATATTAACAAATCACATAAACAAAAGTTCGTCCATTTACTTCAAACGTGTGGAGGAATGGATAGAAACCTAGGGGAAACTCTGACAATAGTTGTCATTTTCCTTGGACCCCATTTGTTATCTCCTCTTTTTCTAGGATTGTATATCCAATCAAAGATAAGGAGAATAATTTAGTACAAAAGGATGAAGTGTATAGTTTTAATTAGATTTGGAAAACATAATGTTAAAATAATAAATTTTAATGAAAGGTAAGAAAGATGAGACTTCTCCCCTACCTAGAAGAAGTAAATTTTGGTTGACATAAAATAAATGAATTGAGTATCTTTATCTATTAAATAAATTTCAGATTATTTATGTTGTTAATAATATATATGATATGATTGTCAGGCGCGTTGTTAGATCCCTATTTTTTCCCTAAACATATTTTAAATTGCGAAATAAATTTTATGGTTTTTTAGTTGTTTAATTTTTTTGTTTATTTTCTTTTCTTTTTCTTGAAGTTATTTCAAAACAATTTTATGACATAACTATTTAGTATTCAATGGATAATAGTTATTGTGGATATGTTGTAAATGCAATGGTTGCGATAACTATTTGACATAGAGTGAATAGTAGATATTGAACCATTTTTCTATACTATACTGCTATAAACATCATTATGCATACCAATAATATTACCATCATATATTGTTACAATATCTACCAAGATGTCATGAAGAAGGCTAGCAGGAGGGAAACATATCTAGAAATAGAGGAGTGAGGAAGATATAAGAGGTAGAGATGAAGATAGAGTGAGAGAAAAAGAGGGACACAATATATATATATATATATATATATAGAAAGAGACAGAGAGATGAAGTGTGTGTATAATTATAATTTGAAGCTATGACTTCTGAATTGAGAGCTTTATTGAACAAAATACACCATCTTACCAAACAATGCGACGTCTACAACCTCAATGGATTCAACGATGTGTGCACGTATACACCAAAGCCCAAGTGCATCTGCCCGCCTGGTTTTGAAATGGAATGTAAGATTAATTTATTAATGTAAGACTAATTTATTAATTCATTTTAATTGCCCACATGAAGAGGCACGTATGATAGGAAGTTACGGTTTGTTAAAAAGGGATTTCACATCTTTAGTGTAATTTTTATTTGATCATTTTTAGAGGAGTAGTTTTCCAAGACTCCTACTTTGATGGACAAGTGGAGTATAACTGTTTTGGTAAAACCGGTCCTCTCTCCACCCATAATTTTTTTTTCAGAATACCATCAAATGTTGAGTGAGAAAAACAGAAAAATGTATCGGTAAAGGGTAAGAGAGAGAAACCGTCTTTTGTCTTGTAAAAAAAGGCATCTTGGAGCAACAAAGGTTGCTGCACTATATTTGAGTAATAAAGATTGTTGCATCAGTCATCTTCCAGATTTTAGCACAAATGGACTCAGGTAAGTAATTAATGATTATTTGTTTTTTTTCCGCATTATGATACATTTGGTAAAATCATGAAAGTTCCAGGTCTCGAAATTATAGCAGATTCCATTTTAAATTTTAACATGTGGTATCAGAGCCTTGTTGAGAACTCTCATGTTTTTCCATTATATTTGATGATGATTTATACATTTTATTGGATCAAAAATTTATGCATGCTATAAACATAAAATCATGATTTGGTTTAATACATGGTTGCCTGCATAATAATTTTGTTGTATTGACTATTTTTGTTTGTTGATTTAATGTATATGCAAAATTATTATATTGATTTGAGATCTATATTATGATACGGTTCGGTAGCCACCAAAGTGGTCCAACTAGAATGATATGTAGATATCAAGTTAAATTATTGAAGTTTTTAATACTTGTTTCCCGGTGTTAAAAAAATTAATGATTTTGCAAATTGCAATTATTTAATCATTAGAATATTAGGTTGGCCCAAAGGTGCACCATTTTAAAAAAAAAAAGATTAATTAATTGGAATAGGATGATTGGTGGATATTCACGATTAATGGTTAGTATGAATACCCAAAGGTAATGGACTTACTTAGTTGTGAATATTTTATCAATTAGTTCTATTAGGTGAAAGGGAATCACCATAATGGTTAATAGTTTATCATAAGATTAACCCAAAGGTAGGTCACGGTAATACTATTTATTATTAAACCATGTGTTTTTTTCATGTTGGTTATTTTAATTATAACTCTTAAAATTAATGTTGTGAACATGAATTTTTGGTTGCAGTGTCAGTTCCTGTTTTGCTACATTCGCATGCTTCTTCTGTTCTGATCTTGACTGGAATGAATTTCTCAGATTGGAGAGAACGGGTTCAGTTTCACCTTGGTGTTCTGGATCTTGATACAACTCTTGAAATTGAGAAATCGACTGCTATTACTGATAAAAGCAGTACGGAAGAAAAGAATATATTCAAAGCATGGGAATGATTGAACAGATTAAGCCTTAAGTTTATGCGGATGACTATAGCAAACAACATCAAGTCAACTCTTCCTGAAACTAACAATGCTAAAGAATTTCTGAAATCTGTGGGAGATCATTTCTGAATTGCTGAAAAATCCCTTGCTGGAACATTAATGGCTACGCTTACCACCATGAAGTTTGATGGTACGCGCGGCATACATGAGCATGTTCTTGAAATGATGAATTTGGCTGCTCAATTAAAGACACTTGAGATGAAGGTGGATGAATTCTTTCTAGTGCAATTTATTTTGAACTCCTTGCCTCCTCAGTATGGGCCATTTTAGATTCACTATAACACTATTAAGGAGAAGTGGAATGTGAATGAATTGGCCAGTATGCTCAATCAAGAAGAGGCACGACTTAAGCAACATGGACAACATTCAATTCATCTCACAACTCAAGGAATCAAAAAGAAGGGGAAAAAGCCAAGAAAGGACATGAAGCGAGTACCACCTAAGGTGTATGAGCCTAATCAAGGTTCTCAGGCCTATAAGAAGGACAGGAACAGCGATAAGTGTCACTTCTGTAAAAATTCAGGACACTATCAGAAAGACTGTCAGAAACGTAGGGAATGGTTCGAAAAGAAAGGTATGAATTTAGTTTCTATTTGTTTCGAATCAAACCAAACTGAAGTTCCTTCGAATACTTGGTGGATAGATTCTGGGGCTACTACTCATGTCTCAACTATGATGCAGGGATTCCTTACAACCCAGACCATAAATCCAAATGAAAATTTTTTGTTCATGGGAAATCGGGTTAAAGCTCTAGTTGAAGCCATTGGGACCTATCGTTTATCTCTAGATTCTGGTTATCATTTGGATCTGTTTCAGACTCTTTATGTTCCTTCTATTTCCAGGAATTTAATTTCCTTGTCTAAACTTGACATTGTTGGATACTCTTTTAAATTTGAGAATGAAAGTTTCAGTTTGTTTAAGAATACCTGTTTTATTTGTTTGGGCATTCTTTGTGATGGTTTGTACAAATTAAAACTTGATAATCATTTTTCTGAAACTATTCTTATCATGCATCATAATATTGGTACTAAATGTAGTCTCATTAATTAAAATTCCTCATACTTGTGGCATAAACGGCTGGGACATATTTCCAGAGAACGATTACTGAGATTAGTAAAAGATGGGATTCTCTTAAACGTAGATTTTTTTGATTTGGGGGTATGTGTGGATTGTATTAAGGGAAAACAAACCAAACACACCAAGAAAGGTGCCACACGTAGTACATAAATTCTTTAAATTATTCATACAGACATTTGTGGGCCTTTTGACAATCCATCTTTTGGTGGAGAAAAGTATTTTATCACCTTTATAGATGATTTTTCACGTTATGGTTATGTCTATTTGCTACATGAAAAGTCTCAGTCCGTGGATGCTCTTGAGGTATAAATTACTGAGGCTGAAAGGCAACTAGACAGAAAGGTGAAAATCATCAGGTCTGATAGAGGTGGGGAATTCTATGGAAAGTATGATGAAACAGGGTAGTGCCCTGGCCCGTTTGCTAAACTCCTTGAGAAGCACGACATATGTGCACAGTATACTATGCCTGGGACGCCACAATAGAATGGTGTAGCTGAAAGGCGTAATCATACTCTACTGGATATGGTTAGGAGTATGTTAAGTAATTCCAAACTACCCATGTCATTGTGGATGCATGCTCTTAAGGCTGTTGTATACTTATTAAATCGGGTTCCTAGTAAGTCAGTTCCAAAGACCCCTTTTGAACTGTGGACAGGAAGGAAGCCGAGTTTGAGACACCTACATGTTTGGGGTTGTCCAACAGAGGTTAGAGTGTATAATCCACATGAGAAGAAATTGGATTTTAGAACGGTCAGTGGTTACCCTAAAAAATCCAAAGGGTATCAGTTTTACTATCCTCACCACAGTACGATAATTGTAGAAACTGGTAATGCTAGGTTTGTTGAAAATGGAGATGTTAGTGGGAGTGATAAATCACAATGTGCAGTCATCCAAGAAGTCAGTGTACAAGCCCCTGTATCTATGGCTTCAAAGGAAATTGTTGTTCCTACCGTAGTTGAACAACCTGACAACAACAATGAGACTGTCATCAACAAACAACAAATTAATGAACCCCAACTTTATAATGAGACTGCCATCAACGAACTGATAGTAGTAGAACCACAGACAGTCGCATTAAGAAGATCTCAAAGGGAAAGGAGGTCTGCTATTTCGGATGATTATGTGGTTTATCTACAAGAAGCAGGGACATGTGAGGATCCGGTTTCATTTTCACAAGCCATAGAAAGTAATGATTCTGCTAAATGGATTGATGCTATGAATGATGAACTAAAATAAATGGAACAGAATGGAGTCTGGGATCTTGTTGAATTGCCCGAAGGACACAAGAAAGTTGGTTCCAAATGGGTCTTTAAGACCAAGCGCGACACTAAGGGTAATATTGAACGACATAAAGCTAGACTCATGGCCAAAGGTTTCACTCAGAAAGGAGGCATAGATTACAAAGAGACTTTCTCTCCTGTATCCAAGAAAGACTCACTTAGAATCATTTTAGCATTGGTGG
>MU227444.1:148825-169742 GCA_018584345.1 Thuja plicata
CCTACACCCCTCAAGAAAATGGGGCAGCGGAAAGGCTTAATAGGACAATACTTGAGAAAGCTCGGTGTATGCTTTCCAATGCCGGTTTGGGAAAAGAATTTTGGGCTGAAGCGTGCAATACAACAGTCTATTTAATAAATCAAAGCCCTTCATCAAGGTTGAACTTCAAAATTCCAGAAGAAGAATGGAAAGGAAGAAGAGTTTCACACTCTCATCTTAAATTATTTGGCTGTCAGGCTTTCGTACATGTCCCTAAAGAGAAGCGAAGCAAACTGGATCCTAAATCACAGCCTTGCATATTCGTTGGATATGGAGAAGAATAGTTTGGTTTCAGACTTTGGATTCTATCTGATAAGAAAATCATACGGAGCAGAGATGTAGTCTTTAATGAGAAGATATTTCCTCATTCTAAAGACGAAAATCCTATCAGAGAATATATCCCCCTATTTGAAATGATGGACAATGGAAACAAAAATTCTCCCATCTACCATGTTAATCCCACATCAAATTCTCCCATCTTTGTTCTATCTCCTATGCCACAAAGTTCAGCATCAGGAAGCTTGGCCAATGAAAATTCTTATGAATGGAATCCATACGGTGGAAATCAAAATGTTTCCCCACATGGCTTTGACTCCACCGAAGCTTATTACCCTGCATCCCCTACTCATGGCACATTGGAGAATACTGACAGCACACCAAAACAGGGCAGGGAGAAAATACACAGCAGGGAAAACAGTCGTGACAGGGAGCATAGTCACGGTAGGGAAAACAGTCACGGCAGGGAGGAGACCAGTCACAATAGGAAACAAAGAAGCAGTCATGGCAGGAAGGAGACCAGTGTTTCTCTGCCTCCACCTACACCTAGCTCTGTCGCAGAACACTTCACTCGGACTCCCGTAGAAAATACCAACGATGATGCCTCCTTCCAAACACTCGGTAGCCTCAGGGTTCTTTCTCACGACAGTCTCAGGTACCATGGCTCACCTCAGAGCACTCACGACAGTCTCAGGGATCCCATGCGAGCAGTCTTTAAGCAGAACACAGAGCCTCAAGGAGTTTGCAATTTGAGTCCAAGACACCACAACTTTGCATTCTTTGAGATTGTAAAGGATCTTGGACAGATAACAGAAAAATTTGGAGGACATTCACAGAATCTGGGGAGTAATGAGACAAAAACAAGGGATAAAGGTTATGTTTTAAGCGGCCTACACGTCAACAACAACCAACCAGATTACATTTATGCGTGTGTCTAGTTCGTGCTCCGTTATTTTGAAACGTCGAATCTTCATGCAAGTGCCCAATGTTATGCACTAATATTAAGTGGCAATAAAAAAAATTCTAAACCTTTTTGATTACTCATCTTGCACAGAATGATTCGTTTGTACCAAATTTTGGATTATGTCTGACACGGCCACTCACAAGACCGGTTCTGCACCAATACAAACATGTCGTCGACCGTCGGTGAATGACGCATTATTTTTGTCGTTTGGTCCACAATAACATAATTACAATTAATGTCAACTCCATTAGTTTTTTTTAAAGACTTGCAAACAGAATCTTTCTTGACCTTTTAAATGCCCCAAATATGGGAAAGGAATGTAGCGGTTAATCGTAGCATTTGGCTCTTTCTTTTTAGATTCTTGTGGCAAAGGAATTTAAAGCTAGAATTTACCAGCACACAATATGTAAATATTCTTTTTGTAAAAGGGCACGTAATCCATGCCACATTTAAGTGGTTGATCGGTGGTGCTCTTAAATGGTTTTGTTCAATCATACCATTCATCAAGATAAGAATATATTTTTTTGGTGTATTTCTATAGGTGAGTGGAGTGCTTAAAGCTAAGGTTTCGGCTTTTGGGTATTCACGGATCTTTTGCAGGAAGGTGGAGCGCAAAGTGGTCCAAAAGTGTCATTTCAAACTTTTCGCCCGAAACCCGCTATGTTCTTACACCAATGGTCGTTTTACTAAAAATTGTCACTATTTGTGACCAAATGTCTTAGTAATCGTTACAAAATGTCCCAATAGTGGTGCACAAATGGGCCAATTACCAACCAAAAAAGGTTAAAAATGATCGGCTATTAGTACATGTGTGATCGACTATTGACACATGTGTTTTTCATTTTTTGAGCTCCTTTAATATCAGTAATTGAAAGGTATCTATGACAAAAGCATAACGATTATCAACCCCTTTTTCCCCTAATTGGTTTTGCTCAATCATACCACCCATCAAGATAAGAATATTTTTTAAAATAATTGTTCAAACATATAAAACACACCGGAAATCTGAACCGAAGATAATTTGATACAAACTAAATTCCAAAAATTCTTTCACGCCATGTTTATAAATTTTTTTTATTAGTTAGATGTCGTGGTTTCTTTCCTTTTCTACCCAGCTTTGTGTCCTGGTTTTAGATAAAGTGTTTTAGGCCAAGATTCCTTAACGTCTGGGGCATTAACTCCCATTTCCAACCAATAGATGCCGTCACTGATGCTCCTTTTGTTTTCAAAATCTAACCCGGATTTACTAAAATCTCAAAACTTATCCAATTTGACTACAAGCGGATTTTGGCATCTTCTTCCCTCGCACAGAGTAAACTCTCGTGTGGATCTCTACTGATGGATTCTTAGATTCACCGTTAGGTTTTTTTTTCCACGTGTGCAAGTAAGAGAGGAGCCAAGGGCAAAGAGTTAAAAAGAAAAAGAGCATATGGATATAGACAACAATGTGCATTAGCCATAATCTTAGGAAGGGCGAAAATCTCTCTGAGTCAATTCACTAAATCTTTAGAACACCTAAATTCAGAGAGAAACGGACAAACGGAAAATTCTCCCTACTCAAACTGTTAGCCTTTTGTGTCAAACAAACTGGAAGGCGGCACGTGGAAGCAAGTAACATAGTGTGTCGTGAAGAGAACATGCCAATTCCGTGCCGGCACTTGCATAGAATATGTCGAAAGGCAAAAAGACATACGATTTTAGAATGCATATATAGTGGACGTTGCTTCTACTAGTCGGGCATCAATTCACAATGAGTATTGAGAAGCAAACGAAGGAAGGAGAGGAATGGATTCGAGGAGGGATTATAGGAGCAGGGGCTTCTGGTACAGTTAGCCTGGGTATAAGCAAGTTTAATGCTCATCTCTTTGCTGTCAAGACTTGTACTTCTTCTCTGGAGAATGAATACAACCTTCTCAAGTCTTTGGATTCTCCCCATGTTGTGCAGTGCCTGGGAAAGGAGTACAGCATTCAGAATGGTGTGGGTATTTATAACTTGTTCATGGAGTACATGCCAGGGGGCAGTATTGGAGATCTCTTGACTAAGTTTGGGGGGCAGCTGGATGAGGCAGTCATAAGATCTTACACCAGAGGCATCCTATTAGGCATCCAGTACCTCCACAGACAGGGGATTGTTCACTGTGACATCAAAGGGAAGAATGTTCTTGTGGGTTCCAAGGGTGTGAAACTTGCTGACCTTGGGTCTGCTAAGAGAATTGGGGATAAAGAAATTGAAGAGGGATGGAATCTAAGGGGTACACCGCTTTGGATGGCTCCAGAGGTAGTGAACCAGGTGGAACAGGGGCCTGCTTCTGATATTTGGTCTCTTGGATGCACTGTGGTGGAGATGGCCACTGGAAAGCCTCCATGGGGCAGCTCTTTGCATCCCCTGACTGCCATGTATAGGATTGGGTTCACAGAGGAGCTGCCTGAGATGCCTCAGTCTCTTTCACCTCAAGGCCAGGATTTTGTGGAGAAATGTTTGAGAAGGGATCCCAGGCAGAGGTGGACCAGTGAACAGCTATTAGGTCACCCTTTCCTCAGTCAGGAAGAATCCCCTGTCATTAAAGAAGAATCCCCTGTTCTAAAGGAGGGCCTTCCCAGGGGATCTGAAACCCCACTTAGACCTTTTGATTTGAAGCAGTCTGAGTCTTGTTCATCTGATGATTACTCTTGTGTTCCCACCTTGAAATTGCCTATGACTGTGTCAACTGCAGAGATGGGGGCCAGTGATGGAGAAGAAAAAGAGGCCTGCCAGAAGATACCTTCTCCAAGAGATAGGATTCAACAATTGGCAGGAAGGGGTGAATTTAACAGAGCTGTGGAGAAGGATGATGATTGGTTTGGAAGCCCCCTGACTGATCAGTGGATTGTTGTAAGGTCCCCCAGACACAAGGAATCCAGCACAGATGGACATGTTCAACAGTCCAGCAATGGGTCCCTTTCTGAGGAGGTTTCTTCTGTGCAGGCCAAAGTGGTTTGCAGCCCAATTGCAGACTCTGGTGATTGTGCCAAAGATCAGAACTCAGAATCACAGCTTGAAGACTTATGTTGTAGCAGAATGGACGAGCAATTTGAATGTGTAGTTTGTGAAGCTGAGTGTTCTAATCAATTTCAGAAAGATCTCTTCAAGAGCATGGATATCAGTTACTCTGGCTCTTGGAACATAGAGTCTATAATGTTTGTGACTGATATATCATCCAAACAAGTTTTTACAAACAGTCAAAATTCAGGAAATTGCCGCCTCTCTCATATTATGCTCATTCAAAATTATTCCACCAAATTAAAGGGTTGTTTAAGGTGCAATGGCAGAGTGTATTCATTTGATTCAATTTTTAATTCAAAATTATTTCCATTTCATTTTACTCGGCTATCAATGAGTTTTCAGAGTTTTTGGATAGAAAAGCAGCTGTTCCCAAATATTTGCTTAATTTTCTCCAATACAAACAACATAACAGAACTAGGATATTAACAAAACTGTACAATTCACACAAATTCAATTTACCATTCTTGAGAAATAAAAAGATAAATTTCACCCATCCGTATTATAAGGCCTTATAATGGGTATGGTTGGTTTGAATGTCCAAGACGACAGGGATCAGGGAAAGCGATTTAGGACACTGTCTCAAGGACGAAGTCGAGTAGTCCTGACATCTCTACATGAACCTAAGGCTTGAATGAGAGTAGTAATCCACCTTTGTGTGAATGGGTGAGGTGTTTTTGTGGGTGTTAGAATGTAATTCCAATCTAGTGAAGTGGAGTAACTAGGTTGAATCTTAAGTTGACTAAGATTAAAACAGGTCTTGAATCAAGAGGTAATGTTAGTTTAGTAAAGTGGAGTAACAAAACATTGCATGGAATGATTCTTTGGGAGAGTTATCTATTGTAGCAAAAGAGACTAATAGAGTTAGTTGAGTTGGGTGAGATCATAGAGGGTACAAGTGCAAGACTCTTTGGAATGCTAATAGAGTTGGTTGAGTTGGGTGAGTTGGGTGAGATCATGAGAGTGCAAGACTCTTTGGAATGGCTATGTCAGCAAGTATTTGAGTGGAAAAGAAAAGATCCATCTACAAAGGAAGGGTGTTGTGCTAGGTGTGCATTATAGGTCGCCTAAAATTAGGATGTGTGACTTTGGTACTAAATGAGTACTCGAGTCTAAGGAGATTGAGGTTGAAATGGGATTTCGAATCAAGAAAGCGGAGTAGTTGGGTTTGCAATGGAATGTTTTAAAATGAGAATATAATCTTAGTCTCATAAAGTGGAGTAAAAAGATATTGTATGGGATTATTCTTTGGAAGAGTTATCTGTCGTAACAAAAGAGATCAATTGAGTTGGTGAAGTTGGGTGAATTTAAGAGAGCACAAGAATCTTTGGAATGGCTATGTCAACATGTTTTAGTGGAAGAAAAAAGGATCCAACTATAATGAAAAGTTGTTGTGTTAAGTGTGCACTCTAGATTTACGAAACTTGTAAAAATTATTAAGACATATAAAACTCAAATCTCACAAATGCAAATAAAGTTGGCTTTAAGTGGATAGCAACCCATGTGGATTACCTACCCAACAAATACTTGAAAAGCCAATATAGAAATAAAGAACAGTCGAAAGGTAAAATAGCAGTCTTAAAAATCTGATATTGCATGACCTACCTATTTAGCAATACAAAAGTGACGGCCGAATTATTTAAAAGATGTAGCGAAGTAGAAACTCCGAAAGTGGACAACTTGCGGACGGCTGCCGTCCAATGCGAGCCCCGTGCACGGCTTCGTCATGGGCGGCAAAAGTGACGCTTTTCTTATCTAACGCCTATCTTCTCTTTTACCTACCTTCAATAGCCCCGGGAAACCCTAAACCGCTACACTTTCTTTGTGATTTGGGACACCGAAAGTAGGTTCGTCCTTAACAAATGTTTTGTTCTTTACCTCAACACATGCCTATACGACTCGAGTTTAGTTAGGGAATGAAACTCAGTTGTTTTTCGCTTTTGTCGTATCGTCTGGCGGTCGACAAATTATTTTTGCACCATGGGAAGCTTTTATCTTTTCCAACGAACTATATTATTAAACGAAACGTACACTCCGATTATAAAATTTGGTGGACGAATGATGATACCGTGCACAACTTTGAAGTTGTTTTAGACGGAAAATCCTTTAAATCTTTATAATGGCCCATGCGAAGATTTGAAGGATATCACTTATGCAAAAGTTGTTGGAAGTCATAGCTCAAGGCTTCCACCTTACCTTATTCCTTATACCAATACATCTTATACAATCAAAGTTAAATTGGTTTTACGTAGATTTATGATATATAATTGGTTTGATTAAAATGATTTTAAATTTATTAAAAATGTAAGTTTAATTCGATTTTAAAAATGACGTGTTCAATTTGGGAGCGATCAAGTTAGAGTAGCAGTTGAAACACTTCATTGGTGAGGTTGTCACCAAGGTTCAAATCTGTTGGACCATTGTGCTTACAAACTTTGTACCTATACTGGAGTGTTTGGCAACTTATAAGACTATAATTAAAAAAAAGTGGTGTTCAATTATATAGAAAATGAAAATTATGTTAGTTGATTCTATGTAATGATAAGTAATATGGAAAGAAAGATCTAGGACTTCATGATTGCTAGGGTATACCTCCTCACAATGGTAATTCATTCTCATGAGAGATGGGTTCTTGTGAACCACTAATTATGAAACACAAGTCAATGAATTTGACTCAAAAACTACACATAGAATCTTGATATCAATATCATAATCATTATTAGCAATATAATAATTTAGAAAATAAGAGAACAAATTTAAGATTTTGTTTGAAAATTAGTGAATAAGATAGGGGTTTTAATTAAACTTGGGATATAATTAGAATTAACATTATAATTCAACTAAGATCAAAATTTAAGTTCAACAAAGGTTATATATCAGATTTATATAATATAAGTATAAGTAAATTAGACTATTAAGTAAACAAATAGTAAATCAATTTTTATGTCTCATTTTTTTTCGTTATACAAGTTTAGTATTTCAAATAAATCTTATATAAATATAAAGTCAATAAAAACATAAAAATAAATGAAAATGATCTTTATAATTATATTTTTGATATTTTTTCATAGATTTTTCTAAATATAAATATACAAACATAGTTTATAATTATTAAATTACTATACTAGTTAAACAAATAAATAATAAATTTCAACATAGTTCGAAAAATCATTTACATCTTTAAAGAAAAGAAGCGATCCTCGTTTTAATAGTTATTTAATTGATCTCATGAACGAGCTAAATTATATAAAGATGTTTTAGGGAATATTGATATCAGTAAGTAACTCTGGCGATTGGAACACAAAGTATGCCATGTTTGGGACTTGACATTATCCAAAGCATAATGTTGTCCTTGGTGTATTATCTTCTTTCAAAATCATTTTACTCTATTGAAATTGAAGGGCATTTTAAGTTGCAATGGGAGAGTATATTCATCAATTAATATTTTCTATTTTTTTTGTAAAATAATTGCAAGCTAAACATGAGTTTTTAGAGGCCTTGCTCATAAAGGGAGCTATTTCCAAAGCAACATTAAATATATTTTTTTTAACACTTCAGTACATTTCTATAAAATGAAGGTTCAAATAAACAGTAATTTTAAATATATTTAATATATGGACTATTTTTTATAATATATTTAATTTGGAAAATTTTATAATATATTAAAAATTAAGAAATTGAAAACACTAATTAATAGATCTTTTAAAGATATAAATTAGTTTTAAAAAATTAACCAATCATTAAAAATAAATTTTATTATCTATTTTAATAGAAGCATGTGGAGTGGGGGTTAAAAATAATTTGTGGAAGAACAAAGCATTAGGGGCTAAACTATTCTAGAAGCTTTTTATGAATCCGAATTTGAAATGGGCTAGAATAATCAGAGACAAATACTTTCCTCAGGTAAACTCTACATAAATCCTTAGACAAGGTTTTTTTCCTAGGGGATCTCGCATTTATAATTTTATTTTATCCTACAGAGTGGTCATTATGGATCAGATTACGTGGGACATTGCTACTAGAAGGCGAGTCCTTTTCTAGGACTCTTGGGGAGGTTATACGGAAATTTAAAAATCTAATGGATACAAGTAGAATTCAGGATATTTGCGAAGCCTCATGGAATCAATATTTTAATGACTATGTAATATAGATCAAGAAACTTCTCTTAAATGAAACTGGAAATCTTGGGATGAACTACAACTTCCATTGGAGGATCTTGAGCAATCGAAGAAAATCTTCGAAAACAGACAGATTACTTTTAGAAAAGAAGAAGACCAAATTATTTGGAATGTTATAAATCGGGTATTTATAATGCAAAGGATGTATATAAATCACTGGTCAAACAAAATGGTTTACACAAAACTGATATTCTTATTCACTTATGTTGGAACAAGCTTTGTTTACCCAAAGTAGGAATTTTTGCTTGGGCAACCCTTCAAGGGAATATTTTGACAGCTGAATGGTTTAGAAAATTTGGATTGCAAGGTCCATCAAGATGTATATTATGTGAAAAAGAGGAGGAGTTGATAAATCATATTCTTCTTCATTGTCCCTTTGCACTAAAATTTTAATAATATCGTATTTAATCATATTTATAGAGAGGACAACAAGATAGCGGATAAATTATATAATCAGGGAGTAGATGAGAAGTTGATCAAGAAAATATATGACATAGATATCTCATTTGTACTGTAATCTCATATAGCAGCAGATTCAAGTATTTTTATTAAAGGGAGTATGGCGTAAGTTGATATCAATTTGAACTCTCCAATCAAATCCTAGTGATTTCATTATCTTTTTGAGGGGTATTAATTTAAAAAGTTGACATTGTGGAGTAGGTGAAATCTCATGCAGATGATACAACAAATTGGTGAATAATTATATTATTAAATCTCAATATAATAGTCATTTGTTTAAGAATGTTGGGCCAGCAGGATCTACTCTATTGCGTGTCTTATCAAATTTGATTTATGGTAAGAATGGATCCAAATCATTTCTTAAGGATAGGAAAAGATGGGGTGATTTGTAAGAATGCAGGTGAAAGTTGGCATATTTAATGAAAGACATCATTCTAAATTGTAATTTTCATGTCATTTCTTGAAGAGAGAAAAGTAAAGTAAAATTGATATGAAAAGATTGAGCATTTATGGAAGGAAATGATGCCTTCTTGCAATGGTCCTTGTGAAGTGGAGCAAGTACAAAGGATGAAATTAGTGGGTGGCGAGAAAGTATGGGACAAAATTTAATAAAAATTGATGGTAGCTAATTTTAGCCAGGAAATGGTAAACAATGCTATAAACTTGGGGCAAGAACATAGTGGTGACGAGCACCCTCGGCTTATTCTGTGATAGGATAGTTTTCTCTGCATTTTCAGTTCTAGGTTAAATTTTGTTTAAAGAATAAAGGATTGATTCCTTGGATCATCCTATTGTAAGATCTCAGTCTACTTTGTAAGGTTAAGGGTCTTAAGGTAATCTATAAACCTTAAGGTCTCCTTAAGCCATTAAAACTAGAGATCTTGTCTTTCTGATGTTTTTGAACCTTAGTCCTAGGTTATGTCATGTTTAGATTACCCCCTAAGTGTTTGGAGTTAGTTTGTTTGTCTTTTGCGACATTTCCTAAAAACTATCAAAGTTGCATAGTTCTCGAGCAAGTTGCATAGTTGTCGAGCAAGTTGCATAGTTGCCGAGCAAAGTTGTTTGTTGTCGAGCGTCAGGTTGTCGACATATTGCCAAGTAACTTGGCATAGTATCATTTTGTATTCCATCGATAACAACTCGTAGAGGGGCAGTTGAATCGATAGTATGATTCTATAAATATGCTCCCTTGGAGAGGAGAGAAGGAGAGAGAAGGTAGATATGTAACATATATGTACGGATTGATGAGTTTTGAAAGAATATGAACGATTTTCTGAGCATTTTGAGTGTGTACGGCATTGTGCGATTCCACTAATAAAAACCAATAACATATTTTATGGTGTTGTGAGTTTACTGTTAGAGTAAAAAGGTGTTTTCACTTATTAATTAAATCATTATTGATTTAATTATTAAGACACTTTATTCACTTATTAATTAAATCATTAGGCATGTTATAATTAATTATTTTATTAATTATTCGTGCAAACTAGGTTTCTCCACCTTTTGGTGTTCGATCTCCTTTATAAGGATTGATCTCTTTGTAATTATTAATTCTTTTTTCATTCTCGTTCCATTATTATTGAATCAATTGAGGATGTTTCCTCTTTCACAGATCTGTTGTTTTTGGCCTCCATAGCTTTTGATTCTCTCTTTTTATGACAGGGGTTTGCATGCAGGTGATTCTTCAGAGCTATAAGGTTAATAGTTTTTCATCAACTCCAATATGGTATCAGAGCTTCGCCCTTTCATGCCCCTGTTCTCTTCATGAGATTGTTTTTGTCATGCCCTTCAGATCTAGTTTATTTAGATGTTTTCTGTGAAAATTTGTGTGGATTTAGGGTAGAGATATTTTTTGGAGCACTGTGGGCACAAACCGACCTCATGATTGCATCCGAAATGCCCCCATACCGCCATTTTCAAATAAAGCACGTCCAATTTGTACATAGTTGAAATGTGGGCCCTATTTTTTGCATGCACAACCTTGCCACACTTTTCAAGGCAAAAATGCCTCACTTTTCATGTTGCCTTGATTTTTGTGCCACTGATGTCAGCAGTTATAGGTTTGAGATTTGGGGTAAATTTGACGACCACCAACCTATCATACAGCTTGCCCTTTTTTTCATAATGAGCACCTTGTGGTTTTTTGCTCATATCTTGAGCATACGATATCATTTTTTGACAAACGAGATATCGTCGGAAAGCTGGTTTTGATCCTAACCTGATTTTTACGGTTTGATTTCCTAATTTTTCCATATTACAGCTATTTTTGTCAGTCAAATTTAGGGTTCTTTTTTGCACTCTGAGAGCCATATCTTGCTCATTCAGACTTTGCTTTTCTACTTTTGCATGGCGTTGGAAAGTTGATTCAATGCTCTATCTTATTTCATGGGTCTCACACCCAGATTCTACTCTAGGTAATTTTTATTTAGTTTTTTGTGTTTTACAATCTGGTGGATATCTTGGATGTTTCAGGTCCTAGGATCATTTTCTGCGCATGGGATGACTTATTTTTAGTTGTTCTTCATGTTTATACAACTTGTTGTCATTCCTAAATATTGTAGACATCTATTTCTATCACATTTCTTTTTTTGCAAACACACTGAAACGAAGTGCCATCTTATGCATGCTTCAGATCCTGCACATTTTGTACTTGATTGTACTCACACTATATTATAAAGTTCCATGGGGGGTTTGATGTTTGCTTTGTTTGTCATCTACCTTTTTCAAGTGAGTGTTCCTTCCATGACATTAGCCTCATGATGTGTGTGTGAAGAGAGTGATCCTTCCACGACACCATCTTTTATATGTGTTTTTATGTTCTTCATCATGCAGTTATTCGTGGTAATCTGATTCAGTGTACCTATCATGCCTCTCCCTACTCAGTATAATGGGGGGGGGTATATCATGTTGGTTATAATGCTTCCTTGGTTCAATGGAGTGATCTATGTATTCAGTATTTGTTCTTATGTACTAGGAGGATGTAGTGGTTGGGTACCTATGCATTTCAGTGAGATGGATCATTTACCATATGGACACTCTTTCATTCCTATTTTGGAGGCATCCTTCCATCTTCGATTGATCAGCTCTTTAGAATTTTTTTACAATCTTATCTACCTAATCATGTTCTATTACAGTGGAGTTTCTAGTAGTTATTCTTCGATAGTGTTTGCAGATTCATGCTTTAGAGGTGTTCTACATGTTCTTCCTTTATTCCTATTCTTCTGGGGCATTCTCTAGTTGGAGGCTTCTTCAATCCTTCACTAGTCTTCATCTCTTTTTGGAGAAGGATTTTTCCCACTGTGTTTTCTCCTTTTTCTCCTCTTTACAGAGATTTTTTGTACTTGGGTACCTAATCAGGTCTTGTTGTTGGGACTCATTTCCTGCTTTCAGTAGTTGTTTCTAGGTTTTTAGCTTCTCCCTAAGTTTATCTTAAGGGGGGGTGTTTGAGTAAAAAGGTATTTTCACCTATTAATTAAATCATTTGTAATTTAATTATTTAGACACTTTATTCACTTATTAATTAAATCATTGTTGATTTAATTATTAAGTCACCTTTTTATCTCTAGTTTACTTAAGCTAAACTTTAGGCATGTTATAATTAATTATTCATGCAACCTAGGTTTCTCCACCTTTTGGTGTTCAATCTCCTTTAAAAGGATTGATCTCTTTGTAACTATTAATTATTTTTTAATTCTCATTCCATTATTATTGAGTCAATTGAGGATGTTTCATCTTTCACAGATCTGTTGTTTTTGGCCTCCATAGCTTTTGCTTCTCTCTTTCTGTGACATGTGTTTGCATGCAAGTGATCATTGGGAGCTGTAGGGTTGATAGTTTTTCATCAACTCCAATATTTACTTTTTGTTTCAATTTTTTTTAATTCAATTTAGTATTGATTTGTAGAATTTAGAAGTGTTTTTGTAAGCGTAGTCCAGAAACCCTTATATTTTGGGTCTGGACATAAGATGGAGCCCTAACTTGGGATTTCTCCAGTGGATCCTCATGACCACTTGGAAAATTCAAGTTAGGGACATCTACTATAGGGATTTAGAAGCTCAGGAACTCAAGGTTAGGTCTATGATTTTTAAGATCAAGCCCTAAGTCAAATATCCTCATGTATTTGACCAGTCAAGTAAGAAAATGTTATAACAGATGAATGGATCATCTGATGGGACTTGGTAGGTTGGTGTTTTGTGGTATTTTGGGTTAGTAGAACACTCCTAGTTGATTGTATCAACTCTGTGTACCCATCTCTCAATACTTGCTTTGCAAACCAAGCCTAATTTGGTCAATTACGTCTGTGTGTCTTGCAAGTGTTTAGAGGTGCTGGAATAGAGTTAGTCTCTATGAATTTTGGGTTTGTTGTACTTCCCTAAGGGTAAGTAATTCTCTAATTTATTTACCAAGTCCCTTTGAAAAAGTAAAATTTGTCTTAGGAAAACCCCCTAGAAAAGGCTACAAGGATTTCTAGGACAATATTGGTTTTTACTTGTTGCCTCAGTTTGAGCACTTGGGTTCACTTTGTGGTTTCTTGCAGCATTTCTCTGCATCACAAAGCGTCAACTTAGAAGATTTTATGATCCTCGATAATTTAGAGATTCAAGCTTTAAATTTTTAGCAAAAAATGACTCTAGAGGCGATTTGATGGATGGTGGGAACATTATTGCCAGGCTTGAAGGAATTGTAATAATTATGAATTACCCTAACTTGATTTTACATATTGTGTCCATTAACACCACTTTGATGTTGGATTTTCTTCATAAATGTTTTCTTTCCTTCCGTCTCAAAGGAGATTAAAAGACCACAAAAGTGAGAAGAACAAAATAAAAGCTTGTGAGTAAAATGGATTCTCCTATCTTGTCAAGAGCGATGAGTTCAAAAAGACAAGTTTCCTTCCTAGGGGTGGTGATAGATTAGATAATGCAATAAATCCTTCAGGACCCGCACATTATGGTGGCTAGGGTAGTTTTAGGAACCTTAGGCAATGTTTTTATTTGGGCTAGCCACAAGTATAGAGCCAATACAAATAGAGTTGTAGTGTTTCTGCCATTATTGTTGCATGTGAGTATAATCAAAACCATTGCAGAAAGGATCTACAAGAAACTTTACTCGAGCGAATTTCTTATAGACTTGATTATAGTCCTATTAAACATAGATGATGATCTTATTATTCTAAGGCACATAGACTATGATGTGGCAATGATTAATGGACACTCTCTGAAACGATACCTGATTCTAGAAATTGAGGAGCCAAGGATTTTCAAATACAAGAGGTTAGACATTAGAGAAAGGATTAAGTTTTTGATGAAATTATACAATATTTCCCACAAGAAAGGACCTACGTGGGTCAGGGACTTCCTCAAATTCCATAATTTGGAAATGGAGAATGAAGAGGAGAAGATGATGAATAATATGGAAGCTAGTTTGCTAAAAATATTTGACTCTCAAGGCCCCCCACTACAAGATATGAGCCATGACATCCAGACTAGAGTGCAAAACATGTAGTAATGAGGACCCCTCAAGAACATGCGGTTATTCAGGCCAAGAGGAGCATGTCAATGGTTCACTTACAGAGGATAATAGATGCAACAAAGGGAAGCAAGAGAGGATGAGGAAGAGAAAGAATACATTCCAGGAGTAGCTAGGAGAAGCAGGAGAGGATGAGGAAGAGAAAGATGAAGTTCCAGAGGAGGCTAGTTTCTCTTTCTAAGCTCTGATGCTATTAGTTTTTTGGTATTTTGATTTCGATGTTGTAACTCTAGTATAGTTTTAAAATAGTTTATTTTAGATAAGACTATATAGAATTTTCCAAGATTTATTGAGTGAGGTTTCCATGGACTTTTAAATGCTTATGAAACTTTTATGTTTATCTCAGAATTTTATATATCAATTTTGATTTGTTTATTAAAAGGTCATAAATGGTGTCCAAAACACCACATTTTTAATCTCTTTCCAATCTTAATCACTTGTCACACATAGTTCTCAATTGTACATCACCAATGGTTGGACATATCATCACAAAAATAATTCACTTAAAATACTCAAATATGAATGCACGGTAGTAATAAATTGTACAACATTATATAAATAATTAAATAAATATAAACTACCCTATCGCCCAAGTATCTTAAAGCGACAACACATTATATCCTATTGCTGGATAATTTAAGTTTATAAATTATTAATAATTATAAATGACTAAAATATCTATAAACCAGCCCTAATAACATTATTTTTAATACTTGCTGAGATTTCAACCTAATCTTGTCAATTTTCTATACTTGTTGTCACATCATTATGGTCCATCCTCCAATATATACAAAGAAGTTGTGACCTTTTTTATTGTATTAGTATCTAATGAAGGCTTTGCAAATATGTTTGTTGACACAACAACATAGATAGGGTTTGTATCTTATGTAGAAAGAGCATATTGTTTGACCTTATTAATGATATTACTCATTTCTTAGTGGTAACTTCAAATTTTTAATGATATTCATTGATTTTGCAATTATGTGCATTGTTGATTTATGATATTTGTTGAAGGCTTTTGCAGTATTCTAATCTATTGGTTTTGTAATTAATATATTTATCATGGCTTATATTTCTAGGAGAATACTTCTATATTTGTAGTTAATGGATGATAATGTTGTAACCAGTTGTTTATGTGGTTTGGGGGAATCAATAATTTTGTACACACTTGTTTTGAGTGTTGGTCATTTTCTAGTTTCATGTTTATGTATTTAGGCCTTTTGTGATTGTATGTAAATAATTTTGCAAATAGGGGTTCTAGTGTGTAACAAGATCCATGGAATTTTATATTGGATTTGATGAAAACTCAATCATACAACTCCCAAGAATCACCTGCATGCAAACCTGTCACAGAAAAAGAGAAGCAAAAGCTATGGAGGCCAGAAATAACAGATCGATGAAAGACAAAACATATTGTGTAAACAATGGAGATAAAACCCTCAATACAATAGCATTGATAATTACATAGAGATCAAACCTTATAAAGGTGATCAAAACCCTAAAAGGGAAAAACCTAGGTTGCATGATAATAATTAATAAAAGAATTAATTATTATATGCCTAAAGTTTAGCTTAAGTAAACTAGAGATAAAAAGTGACTTAATAATTAAATCAAAATGATTTAATTAATAAGTGAAATAACTTATTACTTTAACATCCCCCCTTAAGATAAACTTAGGGAGTAGCTAAAACCTAGAAACAACTACTGAAAGTAAGAAATGGGTCTTGGCAACATGGCCTGATCAGGTACCTAAGTACAAAATATTTGTAAAGAGGAGAAAAGGAGAAAACCTAATGGGAAAAACCACTCTCCGAAAAGAGATGAAGACAAGTGAAGGACTAAAGAAGCCTCCAAACTAGAGAATGTCCCAGAAAATAGGAACAAACGAGGAACATGAAGAACACATCTAAAGCATGATGCTACAAACACTGTCGAAGAATAAATGTTGGAACCTCCACTATAATATAACATGATCAAATAGAGAAGACAGTAATATACATGAGTGCCCTCAAATGAGTCTACTTGAATCAGGATGGAAAACAAAGGCAAACATCGGAACTCAAAGATATAGATGACAAAAAATACCAAAGTCTGTAGAGTTGATCAAAAGATGGAAGGATGCCTCCAAAATAGGAATGAAAGAGTGTCCATATGGTAAATGATCCATCTCACTGAAATGCATAGTTACCCAACCACTACATCCGCCTAGTACGTAGGAACAAATACTGAATACATAGCTCACTCCATCAAACTGAGGAAGCATTAGAACCAACAAGAGATACCCCCATAATGCTGAGAAGGGAGAGGCATGACACGTACACTGAAAGAGACTGCCAAGAACAACTACATGATGAAGAACTAGGAACATAGAAAGTGCTGAAGAAAGTACAAACTCATATAAATGATGGTGTCGCGGAAGGATCACTCTCTTGACAAACATCATGCTCGGCTAATGTCATGAAAGGAATACTCACTTGACAAAGGTATATCAAACCCCCTCATGGCACTTTATAATGTAGTGTAAGTACAAATAGGAACAACATGTGCAAGATCCCAAGCATGCAACATATGTCACTTTATCTTAGTGCGTTTGCAAAAAATAAATGCTATAGAAATAGATGTCTACAATGCACAAGAATGACAACAAACTATAGGAACATAAGTAGCAACTAAAAAAGAGTCACCCCATTCAAGGAAAATGATCCCAGGAAATGAAACATCCAAGATATCCACCATATTGTAAAAAACAAAAAACTGAATAAAATATACCTAGAGCGGATTCTGGAAATGAAACCCATACCAAAAGAAAGAGCACAAAATGAACTTTCCAATGATGTGCGGAAGTTAGAAAATGGAGCCCAAATGAACAAGATATGGCTCTTGGAATGCCAAAAAGAACCTTGACTTTGACTGGAATAAACCCAGCAAGATGACAAAATCATAAAACCAAACCTATCAAATCAGATTGGGCTTGGAACTAGCTTTCCGAAGATATATTTTTTGCGAAAAAATGATACTGTATTGTCAAGTTATGAGCGAAAAACCAAAGATTGCTCCAAAACAAGAAGAGTCCCAAGAAATTTCGGCTAAAGTTGGTGAAGCTCTACTAAATATGGTGATGCCACTAAACATGGAAGGGCTACAAAAATTTTGGCAAAAAATGGCAGAGGTACCAAGAAATTTTATTTTTTTCCACTGCCTCAAAATATGTGCCTAGAAAAAGGGTCGTACAACATTTTTTTGCCTCAGAATGCAACTGTGTCCAAATTGGAGGTGTCTTATATGAAAATAGGATTTTTGAGGCCTTTTGAACGCAACCGTGAGGGTAGTTTGATCCCAAAGTGCTCTAAAAAATACTCCCCCTAGATCCACAAAAATCTGAAATATAAATCCTTTTGAAAAACACAGATCTGAAGAACAAGGCCAAATCTCTCATGAAGAGAATAGGTGCATGAAGATGTGGAGCTTTGATACCATATTGGAGTTGATGAAAACTCAACCCTATAGCTCCCAAGAATCACCTACATGAAAACCTATCACATAAAGAGATAAGCAAAAGCTATGGAGGCCAGAAATAACAGATCGATGAAAGAGAAAACATATTGTGTAAACAATGGAGAGAAATTCCTTTATGCAATAACATTCTCAGATAATTACAAAGAGATCAAACCTTATAAAGGTGATTAAAACCCTAAAAGGGAAAAATGTAGGTTGCATGATAATAATTAATAAAAGAATTAATTATTATATGCCTAAAGTTTAGCTTAAGTAAACTAGAGATAATAAGTGACTTAATAATTAAATCAAAATGATTTAATTAATAAGTCAAATAAATTATTACTCTAACATTTTAAAGGCCTCTACAATATACTATACCTTTACATTTATAATAATTTTGTTAATAACGTTCAGTGTGGTATGGGGGTGATCTCACAATAGCGTGTCCCACTTTTCAAAACGAAGGAATTTTGGTTTTACAAATATTTCAAATTTAACCCCTTCCCCCAAAGCCACATGTTCACATGAAGGGGATCCAAGCCTTTGCACGAACCCAGTGACGTGTGGGTGTTCACGCAAAGACCCCGCTTCATGCGAACTACCCCACGTGTGGGTGTTCGTGCAAACACCCTTTTGGCCAAATTTTTATATATTTCTGGCGGCTCATTTCACTATCAGAGATCTTGTGGACCCATGGCTTAAAGCGAACCAGTGATGTTGAATGTGACATCAACACATCCTAAGATTTTTCAACCTCTTTTGATTGTCATTAGTATCAAGTACATGTACTTTCCCTTTTTTATTGTAAATTGTATTTTTAATATTTATTTTAGTTATTTTTTTGTTTTAAAATTTTTTTAGTTAGTAGAAATGTTTGAAAAGGTATAGAAAATATTAGAAAATCGTAGTAGAAATGTTAGAAAACTTTAGAAGACCCTAGTAGAAATGTTAGAAAATGTTAGAAAATCATAGTAGAAATGTTAGAAAATATTTCTAATAAAACATTAAAAACCATAGAAAATGTTAGAAAATATTTGTTTTTAAATTATTTTTAGTTAATTATATTAGGAAAATCTCTCTCTCTCTCTCTCTCTCTCTCTCTCTCTCTCTCTCTCTCTCTCTCTAAATTATGTATATGTTAGAGCTATGTATAAATTTTATTCATATATAGTTAAATGTTAAAATATTATCCTAGGACCCTTTAAGACACTTAGATTACGATCCTTAGTACATCCGAGGACCCCTGTTGGGACATAAAACTCTTCAAGAACCTTACGACCCTTTAAGAATCCTAAGATGACCTATTAGAACTCTTTAAGAACCCTTAGGACCTTTAAGACCTAATAGGACCCCTTAAGACCTAATAGGACTAACAAGGTCTATTAAGACCAATTAGTACATCCTAGGACCCTTTAGGACTATTAGTACATGCTAGGACCCCTATTATGACATAAAACTCTTTAAGAACCCTTAGGACCCTTTACGACACCTATGATGACCTATTAGAACTCTTTAAGAACCCTTAGGACCCTTAAGACCTAATAGGACCTGTTACAACCTAATAGGACTAATAGGACCTATTAAGACCAATTAGTACATCCTAGGACCCTTTAGGACTAATAGTGCATCCTAAGACCCTTTAGGACCCCTATTGTGACATAAAAATCGTTAAGAACCCTTAGGACCCTTTAAGACACCTAGGATGACCTATTAGAACTCTTTAAGAACATATTATGACTAATAGGACCTATTAAGACACCTAGGACATGGTGACCCTTTAAGATGACCCATTACAACATATGACCCCTTAAGACACCTAAGACCCCTTATTAGGACCTTTTCTGACATTAGACCTAATAGGACCTGTTAAGACCAATTAAGACTTAACATTTGACTAATAAGAGCAATTAGGACCTATTACTTGACCAATTAAGACCTAATAGGTGTTAAATTATTGTGTGTTCGAGTTTAATTATCGATAGAACAGACATGATATATATATATATATACACACACTAACTAATATGAAATTGATACTATTAACTCGACTGTTTATGTCGAACATTGTTTACGGTTGATGAGTCGTGTATGTATCGTGACTGGGCACATAATACCAAAGACACACATACGTATCGTGACTGCCATACATGAACAGTCACGACTGTTCGTATATGACAGTCATAGTAGTATCGTGACTGCCTTAATTAAATGCCTATGCCACCATTTGGTTTGTATGTTAATTACGCTGGAAACAAAGCGATAGACATATATTAATTGAACTCATTAATACGAACAGTCATGGCTTATCATATATGATAAGTCATGACTGTTCATATTAACTTCCTCTTGATTCAATATATATAGTTATTGTATTTTGTAGAATCAATCAATCAACAAGGCAATTGTATTCTACTGCAGCAATTCAGTTTTATCTTCTAATCAATAATTCCTTAACATGGTATTAGAGAAGCAAGGTTATTAAAAGGAGATAAAATATAAACCCTAGAGAATCTATAGTTGAGCATATTTTCAAACTACGTAATTCTTGAGCATAATTCTTTAGAGATGGCTCACTGCATGAGAATGGAAGATAGATTAGAAGGTCCTTCAAATTTTATATCTTGGAGAACCTGACTTACCTCTCTTCTTATGGAACTTGAATTAGAGGAGTACATAGAGAAAGATATTAAAATTCCCAAAGATGAGACAGAGAAGACCACATGGAAGAGAAGGAACAATAAAGCCAGAAAACTGATAATTGACTCAGTAAAAGACTCCATTCTTCCTAGCATATCAAGAA
Organism: Thuja plicata; assembly: GCA_018584345.1. Lineage (NCBI taxonomy): Eukaryota > Viridiplantae > Streptophyta > Pinopsida > Cupressales > Cupressaceae > Thuja > Thuja plicata. Next base: position 169,609 of record MU227444.1, read on the forward strand.
TTATCGGTGCTTTTGAAATGTTTAATATCATTCAAGACACATTTGAGATCAATAATGCTAGTAGAATTCTAACTCTGAAAAGTCAACTTCTAAATATGAAAATGAACAAAGGAGAAACTATCACTTCATACTTT
>MU227444.1:170991-206717 GCA_018584345.1 Thuja plicata
ACCTCTGATAACTTCAAAAACTATTGTAAATCTGTTGGGATTAAGAGGGAGTATATTGTAGCTTATAATCCTCAACAGAATGGAGTAGCAGAAAGAAAGAATAGGACCATCATTGAAGCAGCAAAGGTCATGATGCATGATCAAAATATTCACATATCGTATTAGGCAGAAGCCGCTAACACTGCAGTTTATATTCAAAACAGATGTCCTCATTCTATACTAGAAAACACCACACCAGAAGAAGTATTCACAGGAATTAAACCTGACTTAAGTCACTTAAGGGTGTTTTGTTGTCCTGTGTATATACATGTACCAAAAGAGAAAAGGACTAAATTAGAACCTTCTGGCAAGAAAGGTATTTTCCTAGGCTACAGTGAGGACTCTAAAGGATACCAAATCTATATACCTGGTCAGAAAATAGTAGAAGTAAGTAGAGATGTTAAATTTGAAGAAAACTTCTTATCTACAGATAATGAGGATAACATCTCTATAGATTTTGATAGAGATCTCTCACTTGAGAAAGAAAGGGAGGATAATAATTCAAACATGAATTCAACACCTATAAATAATGAAGAAGCAATCCCAGACTCTGAACCTTCTTGCTCAGATAATGGAAATAATAATAAAAAGAGACCATTATGGGCTAGAAAAATGCTTGAAGAGAACAATGTGGAACCAACACAAATTTTTAGAGGGAACAAAAGAACTAGAACACAAAAATGTTACACTGCACTTTTATCTAAACTCTCAGAATCTGAACCTATTAGTGTTGAGAAAGCCTTATCAAATCAAGCCTGGAGGGAAGCAATGGTTGAAGAATATCAGTCCATTCTAAAAAATGATGTATGGGATATTATTCCTAGACCTAAACATAAATCAATTGTATCATCAAAATGGCTATTGAAAATCAAATATGCACCAGATGGTAGTATTGATAAACACAAAGCTTGGTTTGTTGCAAGAGGTTTTTTCACAGAAGGTAGGGATTGATTATGAAGAAACTTTTGCTCCAGTAGCACGATACACATCTATCAGAACCATACTTTCCATTGCAATCTCTAAAGAATGGAAAGTACATTAGATGGATGTTAAGACTGCATTTCTAAATGGTAAAATTGAGGAAGAAGTTTACATTGAACAATCGAAAGGATTCCTCACACATGACAAAGATAAATACGTATGCAAACTAAAGAAAGCACTCTATGGACTTAAGCAGGCTCCCAGAGCATGGTATGAAAGAATAGATCAATACTTGAGAAAATTAGGGTACTATAAGAATACTGCAGACCCTAATATATATTTCAAAATTGAAAAAGGTGACATGATAATTCTAGTTCTCTATGTCGATGACTTACTCATTACAGGGGAAGACCATCTTATTGATAAATGTAAAAAGGACCTAGTAGCTGAATTTGACATGAAGGATATGGGCCTACTTCACTACTTCTTAGGCCTTGAAATTATTTAAAAGAAAGATCACATTCTCCTAAGTCAAAAGAAATACATTTCTGACATCCTGAACAGATTTGGTATGACAGATTGTAAACCATTAGCTACACCCATGGAGACAAACCTTCACAAGTTAAAAGATGAAGCAAAAAATTTAGAACCTGCAGACTCTACACTGTACAGACAAATAGTTGGATCTCTCATGTATCTGGTAAACACACGTCCTAATATTTTCTATGCCACCAATGTACTAAGTCACTTCATGTGTGAACCTAAACAGATACATCTAATGGCAGCCAAACACATTTTGAGATATCTAAAAGGAACAAGTGAACTTGGGCTAAAATATGATAAGACTGAAATCCAACTTCAAGGTTATTCAGACTCAGATTGGGAAGGAAGTTCCACAGATCGTAAGAGTACCACAGGATTTTGTTTTAGTTTAGGTTCTGCAGTAATTTCTTGGTTTAGTCAGAAACAATCTTCAGTTTCTCAGAGTTCAACAGAGGCAGAGTACATGGCTGCATCCATGGGAGCTCGAGAAGCAGTATGGTTAAGAAAATTACTCTTTGACCTATTTGGTAAACCTTTAGTACCCACTATTATTCATTGTGATAATCAGAGTTGTATCAAGCTCTCTGTAAATCCTATTTTTCACAATCGATCAAAACACGTAGAGATCCCATATCACTATGTGAGAGATATGGTAGACAGGAAGATCATTAAATTGGTATATATAAGTACTGAAGAACAAAATGCAGATATCTTTACTAAACCTCTTGCAAAAGTAAAGACAGATTTCTTCATAAGGAAAATTGGTTTGATCAAAATCTAAAAGTAATTATTAATGTACATTGTTTATTCATGAATAAAATATTGAAATATTTCAAAATTGTGAAGATGACGATCTTCAGTGTGTATAGGTTACTATGTCAAGGTGACGATCTTGACTATAGTAACCAGGCTTCAAGATCAACTCCCATAAGGGTTTGTCCCAGATAGGACTGAACATCTTGTTGCTTATGTTATTATGTGTTGGGCAATAAAAGTGTTAGGATTGACTCCCGAAAAGGGTTTGTCCCGGATAGGACCAGACATCTTAACTTTTACATTATTGTTGTGTAATAACTCATCATGATCAACGGATTGGGCCATGTATCATGATATGAAATGTTTTACAAATTCTATTAAACTCTCTCTCAAGAGGGAGTGTTAAATTATTGTGTGTTCGAGTTTAATTATCGATAGAACAGACATGATATATATATATATATATATATATATACTAACTAATATGAAATTGATACTATTAACTCGACTGTTTATGTCAAACATTGTTTACAGTTGATGAGTCGCATATGTATCGTGACTGGGTACATAATACAAAAGACACACATACGTATCATGACTGCCATACACAAACAGTCACAATTGTTCATATATGACAGTCACGGTAGTATCGTGACTGCCTTAATTAAACGCCTATGCCACCGTTTGGTTTGTATGTTAATTACGCTGGAAACAAAGCGATAGACATATATTAATTGAACTCATTAATATGAACAGTCATGGCTTATCATATATGATAAGTCATGACTGTTCATATTAACTTCCTCTTGATTCAATATATATAGTTATTGTATTTTGTAGAATCAATCAATCAACAAGGCAATTGTATTCTACTACAGCAATTCAATTTTATCTTCTGATCAATAATTCCTTAACAATAGGATGTATTAAGACCTAATAGGACCCTTAAGACCTAATATGAAAACTTAAGACCTAATAGGACCTATAAGACCTAATAAGACCTAATAGGAAGTTAATAAGACCTAATAGGAAGTTAATAAGACCTAATATGACTTATTAAGATCAATTGGGACTAATTAAGACCTAATAGGACCTATTAAGACCAATTAAGATAGGTAATAAAACCTAATAGGACCCTTAAGACCCAATATGACCACTTAAGACCTAATAGGAAACTTAAGACCTAATAGTACCACTTAAGACCTAATAGGACCCTTAAGACCCAATAGGCCACTTAAGCCCTAATATTACCCTTAAGACCTAATAGGACCGCTTAAGACGTAATATGACTAATAGGACCTATTAAGACCAATTAGTACATCCTAGGACCCTTTAGAACCCCTATTGGTGTAGGAGCACCCACTGAAACAACATGAAAACCTCATGAAAATGTGACTCCTAGGGGGTCTTGAGGATGCCTAAGTCCTAAGGGTACCATCTTTAGTTCATTGACCCAATTGTAAGGCCTGGTTCCAAGATTGGCATGCATAGGCCACTTGGTCAACCTTTTGGTCAAGGGGTCCCTAGAGTTTAGGATTTGGGGATTTTATGTTCTTAGGATGTTTTAAGTATATTAGGAACCTTAGGTCCACTTTCTGCAACAAGATTGCATCTTTTGTGCAACTTTGCAAAATGTTGTCAAAATGTTGTCAAAAGTTGTCAAGCAACTTTGACAACATTTACATCTTTTTGTTGTAAAGTATAAATGACTTCCCCAATGGACACATAGTTTGAAATATGGTTTTAACCATTGGGGAAATATTTCATAGCCCTTTCAGGCAGGTGGAAAGCAATCATGATGTAATTTTTCTCTTTGAATCGATAAAAATAACTGATTTTCCTGTAACAGTCGACTTGCAACTTTGGGTACGGGTCTATACGGACAAACCAGGGCATGAATATAATTGGTAATTAATAAGTATTGAGTTACCTTTCATTTTAATTTTATTTGAGGTCTTGATGATCTTTGGTTTGTAAGTTAGAGCATTTTCTTTGTTCACTTGTCTGAAACCCTCCAAAACTAGGGTTTACTCACTAAATTTTGTTTTCCTCTCATGTCCACCTTTGGAAAATTCTAATCCTTGGTAAAATGAGAGGTCTACATGTGGATTAAATTATTTCTAAGTTGGTTTGTAGGGAAACTAGTGTTGGAGCATGTTTTGAGTATAGAATGGTCAACATCTCTATGTGGCGACTTGTAACCAGAATGGTACGACAGTGACTTCCATGAGGTTGGGGTTGATTCAGACCTTATCATTGGAGTTGGAGGAGTTTAGGACCATCCCAAGTGCATTCCAAGACTTTGTTTCATCTTTCTATAAGGATTTGGGATACTTCCTTTGTTAATGTAGACCTAATTGTCAATTTGGTATGTCTGATTATGTGATGTTCAAGTCAATTCCCTTTCACTTAAAAACCCTTGGCTTTAGGGATTGTTATTAATCCATAGAGGGTACTCAAAAATATGATTATTTCCCTGGGTCCAGTGTGAATTATTTAAGTTATGTCCATTAAACCCTCTGTGCAAGACTACAAGGAATTGAAGGCTTGATTGTGGAACACATATCTCAAGGATACCCTAGACTTTCTTAATGGTGGGAACATGTCTTATTAGGCTTAATAGGACCCTTGTAAACTTTTCTTAACCCTTACAACTCTGGTTGTCACTTAGGTTCTTATGTATCAATATTTGGATGTTGATTGCATAAGTATGGATTGTTGAGATACATTGCAAACCTTGAATCTAGTATTGAAATCTTGTCAAGGTGTTGTTGGAGTTTTGTGTGATCGTGTTGAGAACTTTTCTTAAAGTTGTAAGACCTAGGTTCAGTGGGTTGGTGTGTGAAGACCCCTTTGGGAGAGTGGGAAGGACATAGTGTCTAAATTTCCTTATCATACCCTAGATCTTGCATCAAGTGGTATCAGAGCAACTTAAGGATATTTGGAATGATTCAAGTTGCAACCATGTCAGATGGTGGAGAAGATAGTGAACTTCCAAATAGAATGACTAATGCAGAACTCTAAGAGTAGTGAAGGAGCATGATTTAGAAAGGAAATGGATGAGGCAGGAGATGGAAAGGCTTAATGAACAAGTCAAAAAAAGTGGTGGTAACTCTGGAGTGGAAGAGGAGGGGAGTGATGAAGAAGCCCCTTTGCAGGAGGAAGAGGAGATCCCTGCATACCAGAGGCTACTTGTGAAGACTTTGAATTCTATGGAGAGGAGAACCATTGACACTAAGCTTGATCTACCTGTCTACAATGGAAAGATGGATGCAGAAGAAGTCATGGACTAGATGGATGCACTCACTATTTTATTTGATTGTGAGGAGATAACAGAACACAAAAAGGTGAAAATAGCAAAGTCCAAGTTAAAGGGGTCAACCCTAACTTGGTGGAACTTCACTCAAGAAGAGAGGGTGAAGATGGATAAGAATCCAGTTGGCACATGGAAGAAGATGATGGCCTTAGAGAAGGAGGCTTATGTGCTAGAAGATTATGAAGTGTAACTTCATAAGAAAAGATAGATTTTGAGACAAAAAGAAATGGATGTCTCAGGGTACACTGAAGCATTTCGTAAGCTCTCCATGAAATCCAAGTTGGTAGAGCAAAAAAGTGTCAAGCTTGCAAGATATATGCAAGGATTGAGGATAAATATCCAGGATGAGTTGAGTTTGTGCTCTCCAACTACTGTCCAACAATACTTTCAATTGGCACTAAAAGTTGAAGACAAATTCAAAAGAAGACAAGATCAAGGTTCTAGGGGTAGAGGTAACAACAACCCTAAAAAAAAATTTAGAGAAAGGGGAAATACATGGAGTAGAGGACAGTCAAGTAATGATAGACCCATGGAGAAAAATCAAGGAGGAAGAGACTAAGGAGATTCAAGTAAAAAGGAGGCTACAGAGGCAGGAGACCTTTTGGCAGATGTAGGGGAAGAACAAATGAACCCCTAAGGTGTTTCAACTACAATCACTTAGGCCACCATGCAGGGAGATGACCTGAGAAGAGGAACAATAACCAAGGTGAGAGAAGAGCACAGTTGGTCCAAGAAGACAACCAAGAACTTGAAGTTGAAGAAGGGACGGTCTTGATGATTAGATAAGCCTTCTTGCAAGTACCACACACCCAAGAACCACCCCAAAGGAAGAACCTTTTCAGAACAAGGATCATATGCCAAGGAAAGGTATGTAACTTGTTAATAGGCCCTGGTTCAATAGAGAATTTGATTTCTAAGGAAATGGTACAGAAGTTAGAATTAAAGAAAACACCACATCCTTTCCCTTATAATGTTTCTTGGCTCACTAAAGGACAACAAACACTAGTCACTAAACATGCTATGGTAGAATTTTCTCTAGGAGATTTCAAGGATAAGGTTTTGTGTGACTTTGTAGAGATGGATGGTTGTCATCTTCTACTTGGGAGACCATGGCAATATGACATGGATGCCACCTAGAGCTGTAGGAAAAACACCTAAACTATCATAAGGGATGGAAAAACCTTCACTATGAAGCCACTGCCTAATAAAAAATCAGAGAAGGAACCCACTGTAATCATGATAGGGGAAAAAGAAATGGTAAAAACATTAAAAGAATCAGAAGAGGAAAGTTTCATACTAATCATGAAGCCTAAGGAGAAGGAAGAATCTGATAAGCTAGCACCCATACGAGTAGAGGTCAAGGAGTTGCTAAACAAATACAATGATGTTATAACAAATGATCTACCCTCTTCCCTCCCACCCCTTAGAGATATCACTCATCAAATTAATCTCATACCAGGATCCTCATTACCAAACAAGGCACCCTATAAGATGACTCCAAATTAGAATGTAGAGATCTCTAAACAAGTCCAAGAAATGCTAGCCAAAGGACTAATACAAAAAAGTCTCATTCCTTGTGCAGTTCCCTCTATTTTGGCACCTAAAAATGATGGAACATGGAGGTTATGCACTGATAGAAGGGCTATAAAAAAAATCAGGTACAAATTCCCCATCCCAAGAATTGAAGACCTTCTTGATCAACTTGGAACTGCTTGTTACTTTTCCAAAATAGACTTAAAGTCAGGATACCATCAAATAAGAATCAGGCCACGAGACGAATGGAAGACTGCATTTAAGACCACTAAGGGGTTATTTGAATGGCTTGTAATTCCATTTGGGCTAAGCAATGCCCCAAGCACATTAAAGAGGCTCGTGAATTAAATTTACATTGATTGCATTGGAAAATTATTTGTTATCTACCTTGATGATATATTATTTTTTAGCAGCAACAGGGAAGAACACCTAAACCATTTGGAGCAAGTGATAAAGAGACTTCATGACCACAATCATCAACTTGGAGAAATGTACCTTCATGCAAAGGGAACTTACCTTTTTGGGGTTTTTTATCTCAAAAGGAACAGTAAAAATGGATCCTAGTAAGGTGGAGGCCATTGTCAATTGGCCCACTCCAAGAAATCAAGGTGAGGTAAGGAGCTTTCATGGTCTTGCTACCTTTTACAGAAATTTTATAAAGAACTTCAGTCATGTATGCTCTCCTATACTAGACACCATCAGGTAAGAAAACTAAGTTTGCTTGGACAAGTGATGCTAACAATGATTTTGATTACTTGAAGAGCAGGGTTGCCCAATATCCTATCTTGACCTTACCTGATTTTAGGAAGGTGTTTACTGTGGAGACAAATGCTAGTAACCTAGCCATTGGTGTTGTGTTAATCCAAGAGGGGAAACCTACATAATTATTCTCTGAAAAACTAAATGATGCTAAGAAAAGATACTCAACATATGACCTTGAATTGTATGCAGTAGTGCAGGCTCTTAAAAAATGGAGACACTACCTTTTACCAAAAGATTTTGTTGTCTATACTGACAATCATGCATTAAGTTTTCTAAATTCTCCTGAAAAACTAATTGTCAAGCATATAAAGTGGATGGAACAACTAGAGGCATACACATTCATATTGAAGCACAAGAAAGGTCAAGCAAACAAGGTTGTTGATGCCCACAGCAAAAGAGTTGTTTTGGTTGAAGAAGTGCAATTACAAAGCACTGGGATTGATGCTCTGAAGCATCTATATGCAGGTGATCCAGATTTTGGAGAGGCATTCAAGGTGTGTTATCAAATTGTAGGAAAATATCACACCATGTTCTCTGAATTTCTTATTCAGAATGACCTCTTGTTCAAAGGTTCCCAACTTTGCATACCTAGGTGCTCTATGAGATTGAACATCATCAAAGAGAAACATTATGGTGGAATGGGTGGTCACTTTGGCATGGATAAGACCATAAACCAGATCAAGAGGAGTTTCTTTTGGCCTAAGATGGCTAATGATATCAAGAAATTTGTGGAAGCATGCACTATCTGTCAGCAAGCTAAGGGTGTATCCACTAAACAGGGATTATACCAACCTTTGCCAATTCCTAATAGGCCTTGGGAGTCAATTTCCATGGATTTTATAATGGGCCTTCCTAGAAGTAAACAGGGATTTGATAGTGTCTTTGTGATTGTAGACAGATTTAGTAAGATGCTACATTTTGTCCCTTGCAAAAGCACAAATGATGCCTCCCACATTGCTCATCTCTTCTTCAAAGAATTTGTTAGGATCCATGGACTACCAAAGACAATAGTTTCAGAAAGAGATGTTAAGTTCCAAGGACATTTTTGGCGAACACTCCAAAATAAATTGGGGGAAAACTTAACCTATAGCTTTGCCTATCACCCACAAATTGATGGCCAAACAGATGTGGTGAATAGATCATTGGGGAACCTTCTCAGATGTTTAACCAAGCAGCATAACCAGAGTTGGGATCATTCTCCCACAAGTAGAGTTTTCATTTAATGATTCTCTAAAAAGATCCACTAGCAAAACACCTTTCCACACAATCTATGGTTTGCACCCAAGAGGCCCATTGGATCTGATAGACCTACCTTCAGACTTTAAGATAAGTTGCTCAGGGAGAAGAACTAGCAAAACTCATTGCCCAAGTTCAACATGAAGTAAAAACCAAACTACAGTAGACAAATCAAAAGTACAAAGAGCAGGCAGATAAAAGGAGAAAATAAGTTCATTTCCAGATTGGGGATAAATTTTGGGAATACCTTAGGAAAGAGAGGTTACCAAAAGGAAGATACTCCAAACTCCACATGAGGAGAGTTGGCCCATGCACAATTTTACATAAAATGGGAGAAAATGCCTATGAAATAACTCTTCCCCCTACCTTGTTTATTTCTCCAATTTTTAACATTGTTGATCTAACCTCTTATAAAGGTGATATAGCTTGTAATGATGTAGGTAATTCTAACAACTTAGGTCATGCAGATACTTTAGATGTTGTGCCAAATCTACCTCCTAGCCAACCAGTTCAATTGGAGAAAAATTTGGAATCCAAATTCCTTAGACAGACCAGGTTGAAAACATATATGCATTACCTTGTTAAGTGGAAAGGCCTCCCCAATATTGATGCTACATCGATGACTGAAGATCATATTAAACAACAGGGCACTTCCATTGATCAACTTGACTCAAGTGGGTACTTGAGTTCTAAAACTCATGGGGAGTATGGTGCAGGAGCACCCACTACAAAAACATGAACACCTCATCAAAATGTGACTCCTAAGGGGTCTTGAGGATGCCTAAGTCCTAAGGGTGCCATCTTTAGTTCATTGACCCAATTGTAAGGCTTGGTTCCAAGATTGGCATTCATAAGCCACTTGGTCAACCTTTTGGTCAAGGGGCCCCTAAAGTTTAGGATTTGGGGATTTTATGTTCTTAGTAATTTTTAATTATATTAGGAACCTTAGGTTCACTTTCTGCAACAAGATTTCATCTTTTGTGCAACTTTACAAAATGTTGTCAAAAGTTGTCAAGCAACTTTGACAACATTTACATCTTTTTGTTGTAAAGTCTAAATGACTTCCCCAATGGACATATAGTTTGAAATATGGTTGTAACCATTGGAGAAATATTTCATATCCCTTTCAGGAGAGTGGAAAGCAATCATGATGTAATTTTTCTCTTTGAATCAACAAAAATAATTGATTTTCCTATAACAATTGACTTGCAACTTTGGGTACGGACCTGTACAAACAAACCAGGGCATGAATCCAATTGAGAAGTAAGAATTATTGAGTTACCCTTCATTTTAATTTTATTTTAGGTCTTGATGATCTCTGGTTTGTAAGTTAGAGCATTTTCTTTGTTCACTGGTCTGAAACCCTCCAAAACTAGGGTTTACTCACTAAATTTCATTTTCCTCTCATGTCCACCCTTGGAAAATTCTGATCCTTGGTGGAATGAGAGTTCTACATGGGGACTACATGATTTCTAAGTTGGTTTGCAGGGAAACTAGTGTTGGAGCATGTTTTGAGTAAAGAATGGTCGTCATCTCTATGTCGCGACTTGTAACCAGAATGGTACAACAGTGACTTCCATGAGGTTGGGGTTGACTCAGACCTTTTCATTGGATTTGGAGGATTTTAGGACCATCACAAGTGCATTCCAAGACTTGGTTTCATATTTCCATAAGGATTTAGGGTACTTCCTTTGTTAATGGAGACCTAATTGTCAATTAGGCATGTCTGATTATGTGATGCTCAAGCCAATTCCCTTTCACTTCAAAACCCTTGGCTTTAGGGATTGTTATTAATCCATAGAGGGTACTCAAAACTATGATTAGTTCCCTGGGTCCAGTGTGAATTATTGAAGTTATGTCCATTAAACCCTCTGTACAGGGCTACAAGGAATTGAAGGCTTGATTGTGGAACACATATCTCAATGATACCCTAGACTTTCTTAATGGTGGTAAAATGTCTTATTAGGCTTAATAGGACCCTTGTAAACTTTTCTTAACCCCTACAACTCTAGTTGTCACTTGGGGTCTTATGTATCAATATTTGGATGTTGATTGCATAAGTATGGATTGTTGAGATACATTAAAAACCTTGAATCTAGTATTGAAATATTGTTAAGGTGTTGTTGGATTTTTGTGTGATTGTGTTGAGAACTTTTCTTAAAGGTGTAAGACCTAGGTTCAGTGGGTTGGTGTGTGAAGATCCATTTGGGAGAATGGGAAGGACATAGTGTCTAACTTTCCTTATCATACCCTAGATCTTGCATCACCTATTATGATATAAAACTCTTTAAGAACCCTTAGGACCCTTTAAGACAACTAGGATGACCTATTAGAACTCTTTAAGAACCCTTAGGACTCTTAAGGCCTAATAGGACTTATTAAGACCAATTAGTACATCCTAGAACCCTTTGGGACCCTTTAGGACTGTTAGTAGATCCTAGTCCACCTTTTAGGACCCCTATTATGATATAAAACTCTTTAAGAACCCTTAGGACCCTTTAAGACACCAAGGATGACCTATTATAACTCTTTATGACCCTTTAAGACACCTAAGACCCCTTATTAGGACCTTTTGTGACATAAGACCTAATAGGACCTAATATGACCAATAAGACCTATTAAGACCAATTAAGACCTAACATGTGACTAATAATACCAATTAGGACCTATTAATTGACCAATTAAGACCTAATAGGACCTATTAAGACCAATTAAGACCTAATAGGACCTTTAAGACCGAATAGGGCCACTTAGGACCTAATAGGACCTATAAGACCTAATAGGATTCTTAAGACCTAATAGGACCACTTGAGACCCAATAGGACCCTTAAAACTTAATAGGGCCACTTAAGACCTAATAGGACCCCTTAAGATACCTAGGACCCCTTATTAGAACCTGTTGTGATATAAGATTCCTTAACAACCCCATTTATCACATGATGATCCCTTTAGATGACCTATTACAACATATGACCCCTTAAGATACCTAGGACCCCTTATTAGGACCATTTGTGACTTAATATTTCATAACAACCCTTATTGTTTAAATATTAGTATCTATGCTAGATCTTGTTTTAAAATTGTACTTTATTACATATCCATCATTTAGTATTGAATTTAAGTATAATTTTACATTTAGATATTAGTTTCCATTTTACATACAGTTGTAACATGTACTTAATTGTTAACACTTAGTTTACATGTTACACCTAGGTGGCCACACATAATTCTAGAGATACCTCATTATGTACCAGCTCAGGATGTACCTTGCACTCCATATATTGTGAGCATTTTTCAGACTACTCAAATAAAGATGGATCGACTTAGAGACTCCATCAATACATCTAAGCCTAGGTTATATAGAGATATTTGTAGTACTATATTGAGGATTTTGGAGGAATTGACTGTGAGATTGAGATCTCACTCTTCTTTTACACCACAGGTTATTGATACTAATTTTGAGAGTTGAGAACTGAGGTCTCGGGCAATGTTTCCTTAGAGATGGTCCAGAGCCGTGTCCCTAAGGAAATCATCAAATGATAGGTTTTCCCATTTTATGATGGGAAGTCCAAGGTAAGGGCCTATCAAGTTACATGGTGTAATATTTCTTAGATAGCATGCATTATATACCCCTAATTTCTCTCAATACATGGTCGTTATCCTAATAAAAACTAGATTCCATTATATTTTGCCCAGTAGTTGTACACTGAGTTTCGTTTGGGACTTAGGGTCAACTATTTAGATCTTCCAGGATATTTTGGTTAGGAGAGCGGTAGATTTGTTGACCATGACTAGTATCATAGGGCTGATTGAGTCATACCTTCTCATAGACAGTTGGTTGGACAAAGGACTCCGACAGTGGCACCAACGATGGTTGCTACTACAGTTAGAGTGATCATTGCTTCCCAGAGGGAAGTAGTCGGCAAGATAGGGGAGATTACTTTTACAACCACCTCCATCACTTCTGACACACTAGGAAGATATATTTTGACTAGACCGAGTTGAGAAAGATCATCTTCTGAGGCTTCATCTAGTACTACTGCAGGCTTCAGTGATGACGCATATAGAGTTGAAGGTCTTCCTCCACTAGGTGAGATACGAGAGCTTTGTAGACATCATAGTCATTTGGATGTGGCACTTTACTTTTTAGAGGATCTCTTACAGTCATATTCTTATATTTCAGACATGTAGAGAATCCTGATACAGTCAGTCAGAGATGTTATGAAACTTGTACAGGATCATGTAGTTCCACCGACCCAAGATACACCATCTTGTCGTGCACAACATAGTTCATAGTAGTCTATAAAGTGCTATGCACCCGCAAATCAGTATGCAGTTGTAGAGCCATGCATACAGGTTGGAGATGTATGCATCACAGCTGAGGACCTAGAGAAATTTGATGAGCAGCTGTGAGGGTTGAGTCAAGTGGACACTAACACTGATATTGGATCCTATATGGATATGTTATTGCATCCTGGAGGTTCAGACTCTACAACACTCCCCTCCTAGATACACACACCCCTACACTATTCATTACTAGAGATGGTCAGGACTGGAGGTGGTGTGGGTGATGCAACTTATGTTGATGATATGATGATCCTCCTGCTCCTGAGACCCAAGTATATAAAATTTGCTTTTCTCTTTTCCAGGATTTTTAGTGAATAAATAATTGTAGATGTGTGTATTGATGTATGTTCTATGTATAATATTTTGCAGGCATAGTTAGCAGAGCTTATTACCTCTAGTGTGGGCTCAAAGCATCTTCATAGGAGAGATTCAGTGGATGCAACACCTACTAGTGGTCATGTAAGTTTTAAATATATGTAAGTTTAAACATGCATGTGTACACTTGTGTATTTATATATTTCAAATAATTTACATTATATATAATATACATGTATATAACCAAGTGTTGTACTAAATTTATAGGGATTAGTTTTTACTTCACATCCAGAGGATGCTCGTGACACTCAGCCAGAGGGTCACTCTGTTTGTATGCACCTGGATGAATCCCTAGTTTAGAACATGTTGCACATATCTTTGATTTGAGACTCATTATATATTTCATTAATATATGTTTTATATTTTTCAGTTTATGATTCGAGACATATATTTATATGCTCTACAGACCTAGACATGGATGAGTTATGTACTAAATATTTATGGCTGACAAATCTCTAGATGATTCATGATTTGAAATTATATAGATTTATGATTGGCTTCTAGATTATTTATACACATGTTCGTGTTTTACATGTATAGATATAGATAGACATGTTTATGTGTTTATGATTTGATTTGATTAAATGAGAATGCATGTTGATGGTTTCATTTGATTAGATGATTTAATTTGATAGTTGATTGGATGAGCATACACGTACAAATGATTTGATTTGAATAGACGATGTGATCTAAGATGGTTATACATATATATGATTTGATTCTAGTTTATTATACATAGATCTATCAATTTGATCAGATCTAGATGCTTTGATTTGATTAGATTATGTATACATAATCAAGTAACACATTATTAATCAAGAAATATATTTCAAGTACATAAAAGCATACATAAAGTTAGATATTAAAGCCATTGACAATAAGTAATCTAAGTAATCTATAAAGTTAATATGTCATAAGTAATCTAACTAATTTCATCCATTTAGTGTTCAATTTAATGTCATAAATAATCTAACTAATATCTAATATCATCCATTTTATGTCTTAAGGGGAGGTCTTAAGGGGATCTTTAACTAATAAAATTAATCTAATGTTATTATCATAAAAAAATAACAATATATCTAACTAATGTACCATAATTAATCTAATTAATCTAGAACTAACTGTTAGGATTAAGTAATATTGAGAGGGGGGGAATCAGTATTACAACACTTTAAACATGAACTTAATAATTTCCAACTAAACCATATAATTACTGAAATGAAAAGAACATAAGCACACACCACATAACTCATAACACCATGAATTGTTGTCAAGGAAACCTTGGCCAAGGGAAAACCCAGGTGGGGATGACACCCACAAATATGTACTAAAGTATAGTGTCCCTGTTAGGAGACCTAGCCTTGTTAGGAGCTAAATATTACATTAGCACATTTCCCTGTTAGGGGAATACAAAACCCCATTAAAGGTATACTGAGCACACTACTCTTACAATCAGAAATATAGTTCTATTACAATCAATCTCAAAAGTGAACAATACAAGCATCAACTTATGCTTAAATAGTTCTAGTTGTAGCCCGCATCAACATTTGCATTATCCAGTCGGCTCTCAAATACATTACAAAATAGAATTAATACTTATTCAAAGAGTAAATACAAAGTCAATGACCTTATACAACCAAAGCATAGGTTATCCACAATCCCAATCCAACTTAGCATGTTTGGATTCCATGTCATACTCCCTTAATCATCACAACTGATCATCTGTCATGTATCACTGTTACTCTGTCTTCGCATGTCTTTAATACATTGTAACTCACTGTGATCAACACCAAAACTTAAGAAACCTTAACTAAAGGTCATAAATACCCCAAAATTTCCTTTCCTAAGCTCACAAGTCTTCATTCACCAAATACTAACTTGGTTGTCCAAAACTGTACTGCTATACTCTGTATTTCTATTTACTATACTTAGTCATTTTGTAATTTGCATCTCCAAAACTGTAAACAACTCTAAGTGATCATCATACCATATGTGTTCCATAAATGACAATGGTTTAACAGCCTCATGTGGATTCTATAATCCTAATGGTTGTATCGAGTATTAACAGTTCAAGATTTTGGTGCAATGTCAACCACCCAATCTAACAATTGGTATCAGAGCTAAGGTCACAGGTTCCAACCCCATGCATGTCCTGAGGGTGGGATTTTTTCAAGGTGTGCACCCTTTGTCTTAGTCAGGCCATGCAGCAATTGGTGACAAGGGTTTAACAACCTCTTGTGGATTTTATAAGCCTAGTGGTTGTACCGGACATTAACATTTTGAGCTTTTGGTGCAACAACAACCACCCAATCTAACACTAACATGTCATAAGTAATCTAACTAATGTCATTAGTAATATAAATAATGTCTTAAGGGGAGCTCTTAAGGGGATCCTTAACTAATAAGTAATCTAATTAATATCATAAAAAATAACAAGTTAATATGTAACTAATGAAACATAAGTAATCTAAGTAATATCATCCATTTAGCACGTTCACTTTAACAAACACAAAAACATATATATATTATATATATATATATATATATATATATATATATATATATTATTGAACCATCAAAGCATACATATAAAACCATATGTATAAAAGCATATATAAAAGAATACATATTTCTATATATTAAAACCAGTGAACCATCAAATAGGTCCATCATATGTTTAAATATATCGACAAAGTATAGCACATCATATGTTTAAATATATCAACAAAGTATAGTCCATTTAATCTAGAGATACCAAGTGGTCCTAACACATGAAATATGTATGTAATACTTTTTAGACTAACTCAAGTGGTTCAGACCTTTCATGGAGAACATGTAATATTCTCTCGTGATCCTCACTATCTAATCTCCACTTACAATGTCCACGTTGAGATTTAACTGTATGGAGACAAAGTGAGGTGACAACTACTAGGTGGCTATATTGAAACACCTTATTGGCTGGTTGGTAATAAAAAAAGTGAATACCATGTTGAATTACTTTGATTTTCTTGAAATAGGTTCCCTCTAAAGCAACTGAACCTGCAGGTGACAAATTTTAACAATATAAATTCAAACAAAATAAATTAAAAATGTGTTAAAAGTTTGAAATTTTAAATTTACAAAATGAGTTCTATATATTGATGTAAAGCATGCAAACCTATAGGGAAAAACATTCCATTGCTTTTTTTAGGCTCAATTAACTTCATCCTCTTTGTAGTACAACACAATAAATATTAACTAACTCCCGCATTTCCACGCTCAAGAATCACCGCAAAGACATCTCCTGCACAAAAATTTATATACATGTGAGATCCTAAAATTTACTTAGTTCAATCTATAAATATATCTATCTATCTATCTATACATGCAACTCAACGCCATTTAATGTGAAACTCAATTAAATTATACTTACCAATTTTGACCAATCCTGAGATATGATCAGAATCAGTAGAAATCAAAGCAACATCATCGAAGTTTTCATCTTCATCTCTATCAAATGTATCAGTAACAACTAGTGGAACCAGATTCCATGCACCTACATATCAATGTTCCTGATAGATGCATTCCTCATAATTGTCAGTAATGCAGTGACAAGAAAAGCATGAGTAGTCCCTAGTGTTCAACATCTAATTGCGACAATTCGTACTCATAAATGAATGCAAAGATCATGCCTTTTCTATCCTCTTGCAACCATGCATAATTTTTCTATCCACACCTGAACACATGCATATATAATATTGTATAAAAGGGGGACAAATATGAATTTCATTTTATAAATTTGAATAAAGAATGTAAAATTTAAACAAGAATAAATATATATATCACACATGGATAATTTAAAAATGTGTGCATACATTTTATCTCCCAAAATTATCTATGTGGTACCACTTTAGTCATTCCTAATGACATGCCATCCTCGTTGGTGTGAAATGTGTCTTGCACCATTCAACAACATCATGTGCATTTTTTATATGAACTCCCTTATAATTCATTTGATACTTTCATAGAGCACATTTGATGCAAGCTCCAACACCATCATGTTCACCTTTTCCATGTCCACTCCTAAAGAAACTTGAGACATGTGGTATGTTTTCATTATGATGATATCTACATAGTGCATACAATGGTTTGGATGATTTGAATTGTGAAGCACATCCATATGACCAAACATAATATTTATGAATTTTTATGCCTATTTCTTTCAAATTTGCAAAAACCATCTTGAAGCAGTGTTCTACATAATGAATGTCATGTTCTTTATCATCACTTATATAAAAATGACATTCCTTCTTGACGAACCATGCTTCAAATGTGCTCTGAATACCATCCAAATCTAATTGTGCATGTCGATAACACACATGTACTATAATAGTAATATGCTCTGAAAAATAGTATTATGATTGAATTATCTTTTGATGAACAAAGGAATAGTTTTCTGCGAAGTCAACAACTAATAGAATAGTTCCAAGTGGGAAATTGTCTCTCAGTGTTTGGAATTGTTGTACTTGCCACTTTGCAAAAAAACATGATGAATGTAGGGTTGAATAATTTTTTAAAATTTGTCCATAAATACTCCAACAATTATCTCCTCTTGAACATATTCTAACCTTTTGGATTCTTTCCAAAATTTTAATTAATTCTTTACATATTTGTAACTCTTGCAATTTACCATCTTTGTTACATAAATATTTTCATTTTTCAAAGGAAAAATAGCCAAATCAGCACATGTTTCACATATTCCTTTTATGCAATTTATTTGACCAGCTGCATCATCTCTTTTGTCACATAAAATGGAGGAAATAAACTCACTTCGTCTAGTAGGAGGAGCATATTCAAAACCATAAGTTTCTTCTACAAACTTTTGAAAAACCTGATAGTGGATATCAACTTCAATATGATAACGACAACAAGTTTCAAACACTTTGTTTGTCTTGACATAATATGGCTTCAATCTTTCAAACAATGTTTGTCCAATATTTATATTAGGATTTGAACTACAAAATGACACATACATTTCATGTTGTGTTGTGTCCAACCAATGCTTTGTATGAAGTTCATATTGATTAGCTGCAATTCTATGTTTGATAACATCTTTACTATTTGATGAAGGGCGAGTATTATCATTCCAAAACAATGTGACCAAATTCTTGATTCCCTCATCAATCCTATTAGAATGAGGAGCTCTACACATGATTTCCCAATTTCCTTCCAAGGTGCTATCATCCAAAATAATTCTCTTATTAACATATCATGATATTGTTTTCCTACTAAAACCAATCTAAGATGAAATTGAAGATGTTTGTCTTTTTTCGGAGCATAATGTTACCTAAAATGGATGTCAACATAAATTTTCTTGTAATGGTCTTCTTTAGTTCGAGATCACTTCCCTACCTACTTCAAACCTTTCCTAATATTTTCAATCATATCAAAAATAAAAAATAAAAAATCATAATTAGCCGACCTAGTTTAGGGGAACTAGGTCAGGTAAAAGTCTGGCAGGGATTTCCCATTGGACTTTTCTCATGGGGCTCTCCACACAGAGACCCCTTCACACAAAGCTATCATAAGCCTTCGTGCGAAGGGGGTCTTCGCTTGAAGACCCCAAATTTGAAGTTTCCCCCAGAGACAAAAACAAAACTACAAAAAAATGGTCTTTCAAGGCCTGAAACAAGGACCAAACTAGATGATTTTCTGAAACAAATAATCTCAGATAATGCTGCACCGAGAAATTTTTCTAATGACTATAATTTTAATACATATTGAGTTCATTGTCATCTTCAAATTTTACTTTAATTAAACATAGGTTGTTTGGTCATTCATTAACCTATCTCTTCGAGGCTTTGGGAAAAATAGTAACTTAAAAAAAAAAAATTATGAAAAATATGTAGGAAAAGAGTATTTGTGTTACCTTTCTATCAAAAAAATGAAAAAATGAATTTTGATATATAAATATCAAGGTAGAGCGATCCAAAACAACCTATGTCTAAATTACTGTTACTGTCACTTTAGAACTTAATAAACTATAAAATATTTAACCAAAATGAATGAAACCAATCCTTTAGATATTGAAGCTACAAATATAACATTGAAATAATTACATCATTATCAATTTTTTTTAAAAAGTTATGCTGATCCAAGTGACAATCACTCCTTAAAAACACCGATATTTCACACAAACCACTTTTCGGAGGAGAAGGAAAAATAGATTTAAATCATTTTAATTTCTTTAAATATATTAAGAAACTAGAAAGAAAATTATAAAATACTCTGGTTTACATCATATTCAAATTCCTAATAATTTTGCGGTAATAGGTGTTTGAAAGTGAAGTTTCTTTTCAGAATGCTGATCTCAGTGTCAAAGTTGGCCAAAAAGCGGGACACAGTATTGTGGGACCACCCAAATTTGGAGTTATTGAGATGTCAAAATGAGGGATGCAGCCTTGCTTATATACCTCACCTAGCCATTTCGAGGCTCAAAACTTGAAGGAGGCAAACATGGATTAGGGGATCCCTCTAAAACTATTTATTCTCTAATTCAATTTTGGGCCCATTTCTTGAGGTCAGGGGTGACTTTGAGGGTCAAGGGCGAGTAGAATTGCCCCACACCTACCCAGACACCCCATACCAGCCAATTTGGGCTTAGATTTGGGTTGGGGTCCAAATTGGTATGGGGTGTTGGAAATATGCGTGAAATCAAGGTGTGATAAGTGAAAATGTATGCAATAGGACACACATGATAAAATAGGACCTATGTATGCAAGTGGTGATCTGAATGGATGAAATAATTAAAGGGGCACACCTATAATTAAGATCCCATATGGAAATTGAATTGAGAGAGAACTTATATTTATTTATTAATTAATTAAATGCATGACAAAGTCCTATGATGCATGTAAGAATCCACACACTAAAATCGGCACTAAGTAGGCATGAAATTGGACACCTTAGCTAAGGTGTACAATTTACAATGCTACACAAGGTTAATGGAGGAAGTTGTTCTATTACTTAACTTCCTTACAAAGTATAGTTTAATCCAAGGCTAAAAATGTCGAGTATTGTTATGGTACAATTTCGATCATAGATTATTGAAGTGGACCACATTATTTTTGTGCAACAAAATTGATTATGTCGAGGGCTTCACCAAGTCTCATCAACATCCTTAGAAAATTTACGTCTTGCAATAGAATATATACTAATTTATTTTATTTTAATGTATGTTATTTTTACTAAATAAGTTGGGTGGAAGCGCTTGAATCATGTCATTTTGGTTGTTTTGATATGTGGGTGTCTAAAGAGAGATGGAACAAATAAACATACTTATTTGCAACTATTTAACTATTATGTTAGTAAAATGGACACTTCCATTGTGACATTGCTCCCATTGGCACAAGGATCACAATTTATTAAACTATATATCTTATCATGAACGAAACCTTCCAATCAATATGAAAGTAATATTTTATATGTAACTATAAAAAGTTAGTTGTAAAATAGTTCCATACAGATTTTTAATTGTATTATTGAAAAAGACAAAATTTTAAACTTGTGTCCAATATAATTTGTATTTTTAAACCAGAAAAAGAAAAGCAAACAAACATATTTACATACAACCATTAGAATGTTTACACACTTGTAAACTTGTGATAATGATATATATTGAATTTGTGATGCATGTTAAATGACATTTGGTCTTACCTTGGACCATCTTTTTCTCACGTTGCTTTTAGAAAATGATTACTTTTATACATTCTTTTGTATAATACAATAGATGTGATTTGATTTATCACCTTTATTTGTTAAAAAGAAAAGACTTGATTTATTGATAAAATCAAATGATTAACAATAAAATCCTACCAAAAATCAAATTTTATTGAATACAAACTCATAATTATACCTTATTAAGTATAATAATCCTCTAAAAAATAGAAAAGAGATAAATGCTCATGGAAAATAATATTTTTTCACAACAAGTCAAATCATGATATTTCTATCAGAGTCCAATTGTATAGTTTTTGAACCAAACTTATTGACTCATGAAACATGGTTCAATAAGTTTGACCCAAAAACTACTAGAGTTGAACCTTGATAGCAATACCAAAACTTATGAAGAGCTTATATTTATCTTCTCTCTCACACACACATACTTGATGCAATCCTAGTGGTGTAGAAAAATAGTAAACAAGAAGTAAAAAAAAAATAATTCTTATGAAGAAATCCATTGATCATGCGGATCGTTAAGTCGATTTATGCCGACTTGATGAATCAACATACCTTGGTAATTATGGAAATTGATAATTGTTTAATTAAATGAGATGGAAATTGGCAATGTGTCGCAAATTTAAAATGATTAGTTAAATTTGGAGATATATTTATCATGTGAATTACTGATGTTAGTTTTCTTGTCGAGTGTTTGAGTGGTTGCAGGTCGGAGGATAGGGGTGTGGTCGAGGAGAGAGATCTAGCTTCCCGCCTAGTGTCAGATTCGGATGCAGCAATGCCACGCACACACCACTATATGATTATTTATTCGTTGCTAAGAGTGCTCTGTGATTGATAAATATTTATTTTTATATTTTCTAAATGGAAAATGAGATTATGATTAAGCTAGTTTTATAAATGTTGGGAATTAGAATTAACCAAAATCATGATTAATGAAGTGTACTTTAATTTTTAATCTTTTTCTTTTACGTTCGTCTTCGGAAGTAAATCAAGAAACAAGTTAAACAAGAAACCGTTATTGGGAAATTGCCGTTATTATGCCGAGAAAACCCTTCTTGATGACACTTTTCTTTCTGGACATGTACGAGAGGAATAACTGGGAAAGTGGGGAACTGGTTTGAATTGAAAGAAAAAAAATAGTGGGAATCAGTGCTTACGTTTTACAGCAAGACCCTGCATATTGCTGGACTGGGAGGCTCTGACATCCATTCATAAATTAGGTATTTTTGCACAGCAGTTCACGTGCTTTGTCAATGTTTCCACCTTCGATGCATGCCTAGCAAACAAAGCTTGCCCAAACAAATTATTTGTAAAATTTTGATTTACATTCGACACGCATTTTCCAGCTCAACTATTCTCTGCATATTGAGCTCGCATTTGGTTGCCATATATCTTCAAGGCATTATATGAAATAGGTTGCATATCCCTAGTACAATGTCGTGTTTAGTTTGTTTTTCAAAATGCTGCAACTTTTCAAAGATTCTTTCGCATAGCAAGTACTGTAGGTAGTTATTGTTTAATAGATCAATTTGTAAGAGCATCGCTTGAGATGATGGGGGATGGTTAAGCGCTAGATGGTAGCCAGCTTTGGCATAGCACGCAGCATGAGGGTTTTTCCAATTACATTCTTCTCGTCTTTTGTTTTTCATTTGAATCCCAAGCTTCTGCGACATGGGCCTTTCTTCAACTTTTTCCCAACTTCTCCAGCACTGTTTTTGTCATTACCTGCCAATACTCTTAAACACTGCTAGTCCTAATACATTTTAGAACTAGTTACCCAGTAGCGCTATACGCAGAGGAAAAGAATTCCCCTAAAGCAATGACATAAGCATTGACCCCGCTTCTTACAATCTTCTCCTATTTCTAATCCAGAATGCTGAATACATTCACTGAGCGGCAGTTTATCTGTCGAATCCTATGTTTTCCCCTGTCAGTGCCTAACAAAATACATATGTTGGGTACGCAAGTGACATCAAAGCCACAGAAAACTTTGTTGTTTAACTTAATCCATCAAAATGACCCGATTTGTTGGCTTAGCCTCCAGAAATTGTACAAATACCAAAAACATTTCCAATCTATCTGAACCTTTTCTAATTGCTAAAAGATTGTAGGCACTTGGGTTACAGTTTAACATGGTGTATCAACTCATGGGGCAGAATAGGTATGTGAAAGGAAAATTACACAGGCAAATAAATGGTCTATAAGATCTAATTTATAATTTGTGAAAATCAGTGTCTCTGCTTTCATTTTTAGTATACGAAAACAGAACAATCTGGTTGAAACCTTACAGCAGTGAATTAGTTTTATAGTACTGTATGGATAATGAACACCTTGCTATAACTGCTGTATTTATTGAATTATGTTCTATGGTGCTATTAATTTCCTGTTTCATGTGGAATCTGGAATGTATCAATCAATGGGAGTTGTGCCGAATGTAGATTACAAGGGAGGGTGAATTCTTTTATTTACCTGCCAGTTCAAATCTGGATTAATACTTTGGCCAAAGTGAATGCATTTGTTTATTGACATGCATGGTTATTTATATCCCTTGCTACATCCGTTGTATAGAACCTACTGTAGGCATATGTGCTTGTAGGTTAAGTTACACGGCTGCACTAAGACCATCCGAATCTGCCAGTAGCGAGAAGCTAGGCCTCTCATGCAGGGACGAGGCGTTCTTCGTGTCAGGAAGAACCCCAGGGAAGCTCATCACTTCCGGAGCTGACCACTCCACGGTTGGGTGGTAAAAGCGCCTGGACCCCACCTCTGTTCTCGAGGAAGCGTAAGGGACTCAGTCCGAGGCTCAGGGGATAGAACCCGATGAGTTGATACTTCCAGTGTTTATTTCTTCTCTTCTTTCTCTATTTTTTTTACATGCTGTACTTTATCTAGTGATCGACAAGCTGGTCGACACTTCTGGATGTAATCACTTTGTTGTATCAAAGTAATTTGTATATTTGATTCCTCAATCCGACAAGTTGGTCGGCATGAAATTGTATGTATTTGGTTTAAAAGACTTAATGTACACTCGACAAGTTGGTCACTTGTATGATCCTCTTTTGATGTAACATGTGATAAATGTATTGAATTGTCGACCTTGTCTTTCGACTTTTTGACTTTTCGACTGGTTATGCTTAAAAGCTTATGTGGCATACTTGTATGTAAATTCAGTCTTTACAAGAACGAAAAATTGAAGGGTGACCATGCCTCTTCCATTAAGAACGGAAAATTGAAAGGTGTTTATTACACCAAATTTACCATAGTACAATCTTGGCCTCATCCTTTATGATTCTAGAATCTTGATTGGCTCATTAAAACCTTTCAATTTAACCAATAGACTATAGACCATTCAATTTAACCAATTGACTATAGACCATTGACAAGTTTACAATTTTTTTTTAATATTCTTGCACTTTTAAATATCCCGTACAATTGGAACTTTGCGCACTTTAAATCACAATTTAAAGATAGAAAACTGGGGACTGCCGATTCCAAGTATCATCTTAAAACGGAAAACCAAGATTTATGCAAAAAAAAAAAAAACCTTCTGGGCTAGCAAATCTAAAGCCTGTTTAGGATTTTAAACGGCGGAAAGAGTTGTGGAATTTTTTTACAGACGCTGTAGGAGGCCGCCATGGAAGCAGGAAACGAGCTCGTAAACAGCAAAGAGTTTTTCAGCAGGGAAGATCTGAAGGGCCTTCTGGGTTGGAAGTTCAAGACTGGTTTTCTTGAAATTACATGTGGGTGCACCAGCACCTTCGGTTTCGGAGATTTTGCAGGCTCATTACGGATTACCCAACAAGGAGATTTAAGCGTGGTCTGTAACTGTTTGCCAGGGGCATGCAAGAAAGGTCCCATGGCCCCCATCATCTTCCAGAAGCACGCTCGCAATGATCACAAGACATGGAAAGATTCAATTTGGGTAACCCAGATTTTCCAAAACTCCAAATTTTCCATAAAAGTGCCTCTCTGCAATACGGTCCTGCTTCGTTATTACTATGCCAATCGCAGAGTTCACCATTTTAATTTCCACCGTGATGAGTTCCTTCGCTGCTCTGCCTGCGGAAAAGATCGGCGCTTTAAACTCCGCAGCAAAGAAGAATGCCGAGCTTATTACTGTGCTGTGAAGAACCCTAATTGGGTTTGCCATGATTTTCCTGAAATTGAATTGAATTGTGAGATGGAAGAGGAAAGGGGGAGCAGAAAGGTGTTCAGGGGATGCCCCAAACTTATTAACTGTGAGGGCTGCTTGTCTTGTGTTTGCACCGGCTGCGGTCTCTGCATGTCCGCCTGAATCAATGCTTTCTGCACAAATTTAATCTTCTTCTTCTTCTTTTTGCAATGGCTGAGGATGGAAATCTTTGTAAATTGTATTCCTGTTGTAACTGCATTTCATGCTGAAAGCAATGTTGAAAGCAATCGATTGAAATTGTAGCGGTGAATTACTGTGCAATGTCAAACTATGTGCCGTGTGGAATTCGAAGTGGGCAATGTGTCACGAGTTTTTATATATACATTATCCCCATTAAACATTATTTTGGATGGAGATTTCTTCTCTAGAAATTGGAGTTTTCTAAGATTATTTGTTTTAATTCCTAAACTTGTTCAGAATAAGATTTTGACTCATTGTTTTTAGAAATTTGTGACATTGAAAAGTCTTATTTTTTATAAGATAGAATTATAATGATGAAAAAGAAAGAGTGATCATTAGGTTTCCTAGGAAATTAGGTTCTATTAGTGATGAAAATGTTTTTAAATGAATGTATTAATTATAATAAAGGAAGAATTACACATTGAGATATGATTGTTATTGTATAATTATAATAAATGAAAAATGACATACTAAAAAGTTTTTCATTGTGTTTGAGTTTGGAAAGCATAGAAATTATAATAAAAGGAGCATGGCATATTATATATGTACAGTATTTTCATTCACACATAGTAAACATTTATATTGGATTAGATTTCTTCTATAGAATTTGGATATTTTGAAGATTATGGATTTCTTCTATAGCTGAATTATATGATTTGATTATAGTTTTAAGTTGTAATCTTATAAGTAACTTTTCTCTACTTGTAGAATTGTTCTACTCCATTTCAAATGCACTTCCATATAACATAATAACATACTGCCTACTTTTCTTTTTATGATTATTTTTTAATATTATTATTATTATTTATTTAAAATGATTTTCATTATAGATAAGGTGATTTGCTATAATAATTTGAAAGTTGCCAACAATAAGATTTTGACAAATTGCTTTTAGAAATTTAATGGTCCATTGGAAATATTTTAATGTGAATGTGATAATTATAAGAAAGAAAGAGTGGCCAACACTTACAAAATTAGGTCCTACTAATAGGGATGATGACTTTTTATGAATGTTTTTGATTAAGGAAAACATGTTTTGATGGGTTCCTGAAACCCTACAGTTGGAATAAAAGAGTACGAAAGCATATAAGCATTACCGACCAATCATCATAAAACATTCAAAACAAGCAAAACAGTCACAACAACAAAAAAGTCAGGATCCCATATCCAAAAAGCTAGGAACAAAAACCAAGGGACCCCTTCAAGCTATATCTCTGAGAATCTTCGCCGCTCTGATCTCGAGCTCTGTCATCCTTCCAGCAGCTTCTCTGATTTCGGCCAACTCGTTGCCAGCTCCCTTATCTGCCTTATTCTTTGCATCATTTCCAGTGCTTTTTTCCTTATCTTCTTTTAGGAGTTGATTCTTGTCTCCTTGCTTCTCCCTTTCCTCTGTATTGCCTTTTTCCTCTTGAAACTTATCAATGATGACCTTGATGTTGTCATTTGATGCTTTTAGAATATTGTAACTTTGCTCTGCAATTTTTACCATTGTAGCTTCGATGCTTTCAATTCTCTTCTTCAGTTCAATCACTCTGTTATCCAGCTCTCTGTCTTCTGCTATGTTTTTATTGTTGTTGATAATGTTTTCCTTCTCCATACTATCCATCCTCTTTTTCAGATCATCAATTTCGTAGTAGGTCCATTTCGTTGTTCTATAGCTGTCTATTGCACTATTTTTTGCATTATTCAGCACATCCATTTGCGGAATTTCCCTTGCACTGTCACTGAATATCACCATAGCAGGGTCAATGAGTTCTTCCATCTGTATTCTTCCCTCTTTGTTTTCCTTAACTAGGGTCTTTACCAATTCTCTCTTAATGCCCATTTTGGCCGAGACCAAGTCAAAGTTTCTCCAGACACCTTTTTTATTTTTACCTGTGATACTACAGGTGTACTATTCTTCCCCATACTATGCAAAGCTCTGGCTGATATTCTCCTCTTCATTTTCCATACCCTGATTTCCTTATTTTTCAACATTCTCCTCTTGTGTCTCATCTTGACTGGCCAGCTTTTCCTCCTTTGTTTCCAGTTTGACTCTTTTGGATCTTGTGACCCTCTTCCCCGAGTTATCCTCCTCAATCTGAGTCAAAATCTTTATAGTGATCTTCCTTTTTATTTCCTTCTTCCCTTTCTTCTTCAATTTAGTTTCTTCTCCCGCACTCTCATTCCCCATTTCCATGCCTTCGTCATCCTCATTGTATTCCTTGTCCGAAGAGACTTCAAAGTGCTATTTTAAATTCTCTTTTTTAGCTCTGTGTTTTATGTTCTCCGTCTGAATAGGTTGTTCCTCCTCTATCTCAGAGTGCATGTCTCTGCTATCCTCTGTATCAGAGGGGATGTATTCCTCCTCTGAATCCCTCTCAGAGACCCCTTCCTCCTTGTCTTGGATTTCCTTACCCAGAGTACGGGACTTGAAATACTCATAAATCAAAAGGAGTAAGCCCTCATGGAAGGCCGGATTACTTATATGTTTCTCCTTATAATAATTTATGTTTTCGTTAATAAACGAATACAGGTAGAAAGAGATAGAAACCTTGGCCCCATACCTGAAGTGGTTGAGGAGCACAAAATGGTGGGTGCTGATGCGGTCGAATTTGGTGTCTAGAGTGAGGTATTTGATTATCACCCTCAACACAAAGTGCCATAGAGGTTTGATGGAGCTCGGGTGATAAAAAGTGCCCTTCTTGACCAGAGCCCTTTTTTGGCTTCATTTTTTACGAAATCCGTCAGGGCTTTGCTAGAGATTTTCCTATCCCTATAGAATTACTTTCCTATGATAGGAATGCCTATTACCACCAAAACAATTTCGTCAGTCACCATGAATGTAACCCCGTCTATTTTCACCTTGCCTTCTTTCCAACTGTTAACCATCATCTTTGTTACTGATGGCTTCCACCCATGAAGGTGTTCGATATAATTGATCACTTCCCCCTTTCTTAGTATCTCCCAGACCTTTGATCTTCGACGCCATTTCTTGGTTTCTCTCTTCGGCTCTCTCCTGTGTCTTTCTCCCACCATGTCTGCAACTATCTTGTTTCCTCTATTTCTTGTGAGATCCCTTTGATTTGAAATGATGTTTGTTTGGGGTTTTGAGAGCCTTCTTTTAGCCTCATAAATGTAATAAATGCTTAAATGCCACCAAGTGTGCTGATGGGGCCTTAGACTGATTTTCCCATCGCAACTTTCCTACTTGCACATCCTGCGGGGATTCTTCTTGCATTTTTCTTTACTCTCCATAATTAGCCTTTTTTCTTTTGTCATAATAAGCCTTTAATATTTCCGAGTCTGCCTGGGACCCGATCACTTTCCATGATGTTGGAAATTTCTGGGGGTAAGTGTTTTCTATCATTCCATTGTTTAATTTCTTCATACATGACACCCATGTTTGCCAGCCAATCTGCCACCTGGTTTTCTTCCCGGTAGTCATGTGCTACGTAGACCTGATCAAAAGACTTCATAATTTATATACATTCCTTTATTATATTCTCTATTGTCTAGGAAGGCCCGGTCTTTTCATTAAGACAGTCTATTATATTTTTTGATTCCCCTTCCACCCATAACTTCTTGATTCCCATTTCCTTGGCAAGCTTTAGAGTGTGATGTGTTGCACTAGCCTTTGCATAGTGGTTGGTTTGTGATCCCAGGGGCGCTGAGATTGCTGCAACTCCTTTGCCATGCGAGTTTCTGATGATTCCACCCGCCCCTGCCTTCCCAGGGTTCCCCTTTGCTGCCCCGTCGAAATTATCTTTGAACCACCCTTCCGATGGTAAAGACCATCTGCAGCCAAGCCTTTTGTTGATTCTGTTTAGTCCTTTTGAGTGAGTAGAAGTGCTACTGCCTTTGCAAATGGTGTAGTTTTCCTTAAGTGCATTAGCAATTTTCTGGGCTACAACCTTTGTCGGGGTGATCTTTTCCCTAAAGATCCTGTTGTTTCGTTCCTTCCATAGCCCCCAGTAGATGTGTGGCATAGCCCAGACCCAGAGATGATGGCCACTCCCCCCAAGATGCCATTGGTTGAAAAAGTTAAGGGTAGTATTAGGGAAACACTAGGATGTCTCGAAAAAAGACAGGAAATGATGCCATATCTTCCTAGCAAAATTATAGTGGATAAATAAGTGGTCCACATTTTCACTATGAGATTTGCAAAGGATACATATATTAGGAATGTAATGTCCCCTTTTGATAATATTGTCCACTGTCAAGATGCGGTTTTGTAGCAGAGTCCAGAAAAATATGTTAACTTTAGGGATTATACCAGGAAACCAGGCCTTCGCCCAAGCTGGAATTGTATCAGCACCCTGCATCAATTCATATCCTGAGGCCACTGTATAGTAGCCATCCTTGGACTCCCCCCAAACCAGGACATCTTCATTTAGAGAAAGGGGAGTGTGCCCCAAATAGACCATAAGAGGTTTAAGGTCCTGGGACACTTCAGTGAGATTGACCCAATTATTGTTAATTCTATAGTCATTGACTCTGCTGCCAAACCTGTCAATGCAATGTTCCGCCCATCTGTTGTAAGGCTCCAAATTCCATAGAGGTCCCTTTCTAAGCCAGTCATCATGCCAGAAATTAACCTTCTTACCATTACCAACTTTCCATCTCATTTTTGTAGTCACTATACCCTTGGTCCTCAGAATTCCATTCCATATGTGGGCACCCTTTGGGTTGGAGTCTCTGCTAATGAATTGTTTGAAGGTTAGAACAGCTGCATATTTTTCCTTCATGATGTCCCTCCATTCCCCTGTTGAATTTAAGATTCTCCAAATCTGTTTGGCTTGCAATGCTCTATTGAACTTCTTCAGGTGCTTGATCCCCAGGCCACCATATTTTTTTGGCTTGTAGATCATATCCCATGCCACCAATGGGTATTTCTTGTTTCCATCTTTGTCTTCCCATAGGAACTTTCTCTGGATGGCTTCCAAAGAGTCCGCCACCTTTGCAGGGATAGAAAATAGGCTAAGAGCATTGGTTGGGAGGTTCTAAAGAGTGGATTGAATCAGAGTAACTTTCCCAGCCTAACTCAGGGTGATGCCCTTCTAGCCCGCCAATTTCTTATTGAATCTATCTATAAGGCCTCCCCAAAAATCCTCAGGGGGTTTGCTTCCCAGCAGAAGGCCTAGATAGGAAGCTAGAAAGGTGCTAATGCCACAGCCTAGAATGCCTGCCATTCTCCTCTGTCTATCCTCAGGGGTATTGATGAAGAAAACTGAGCTCTTGTTCCAGTTGATAAGCTGCCCCGTGGCATTGGAGTAGGAATTGAGAATGTTCCTAACATTTCTAGCCTCCTTCACCGAAGACTCCCCTCCCAGAATTGTGTCATCAACAAATTACTGATGAGTAAAAGTGAAAGGCCCAGAAGAGGGATGCAACCCCCTAATAAGCCCCCTGATCCTTTGATCATGTATAAACCTTCCCAAGCAATCAGCCAGAATGATGAAAAGGATTGGGGAAAGGGGGTCTCCTTGCCGAAGTCCCCGAGAAGATTTGAATAATTATGAGGGAGAACCGTTCACCAAAATAGCGAAAGACGGGGTGGAGATCAGCTAAGAAATGATCTTTAAGACCTTGACATTGAAGCCAAAAGCCCCCGTGACTTTATTCAGGAAGGACCAGTCAACCCTGTCATAAGCCTTGGAGAGATCCAGTTTGAGCAGGAAACCTTCCCTCTTGCCTTCTTCCAAGGAGTGAATCACCTCGTGCACCACCATAATAGAGTCCAAGATTTGTCTACCGAGGAGAAAACCCGATTGTTGGGGGGCTATAAGATCTGGGAGGGTCTTAAGAAGTCTGAGGGTTAAGACTTTGGAGATAGTCTTATAAAAAGAGTTACATAGACTAATAGGCCTGAAACAATCAAAAGAGTCTGCACCTGGGATTTTCAGGATGAGAACAAGAATAGTGGCATTGATCTCCTTGAGAAGGCTTTTAGCTCCAAAAAATTCCTGGACTTCTTTGACAATGTCTTCTTTAATAATCTCCCAAAAAGTCTGGAAAAAGAAAGACGGGAACCCGTCTGGACCTGGGGCTTTTTTCATAGGTAAAGACAAGACCGCTCTATGTATTTCAGCATAATCTGGGATCGCCAACATGCTCTTATTCTGGCTTTCCGAGATAACCTTAGGGAGAGTTTGAAGTATATCCTCCTGATCAGTCTCGCTGAGGTTTAGCTCCTTAGAAAGGATTTGAGTAAAGTACCTAATGGCCTCATTTGCAATCTCCTTGTCTTCCTCCAAAGTCTGATCCCCTTTCTTAATGACCTTGATTCTGTTAGCCGTCCTGTGTTTCATGGTGGAAAGGTGGAAAAACTGGGAGTTTTTATCCCCCTCTTTCAACCACACTGATCTTGACCTTTGCCTCCAAAACATCTCCTCCTTAATCACAATGTTATGAATATCCGTCAGGATGTCTTTTTCAGCTCTGATTCTATCATCATCATACCCATGATTTTGGATCTCTTCTTGGATCTTAGCCAGCTCAGACTTAACCCTGTCTTTAGTTTGGAAGATATTACCAAAGTCTCTTTTGTTCCATTTTCTGATTTCCA
This sequence comes from Thuja plicata, assembly GCA_018584345.1. Lineage (NCBI taxonomy): Eukaryota > Viridiplantae > Streptophyta > Pinopsida > Cupressales > Cupressaceae > Thuja > Thuja plicata. The sequence continues at coordinate 203,458 of MU227444.1, forward strand.
TTTTTATGTTTTAAGCTTCTTAGCCACTCTGTACTGCACAGTCCCATCCATGTCTATGCCCCACCATTCCTTTATCTTAGTGAGGAGGTTGGGGTGGGTTGTCCACATCTTCTCAAATCTGAAAGGGAAAGCCTTTTTCCTATTAAGATTTTCCAAATTGAGAGCAATCGGAGAGTGGTCCGAACCAAACCTTGCCAAAGAGGATAGGTGGCACTGATACTGTTGCATCCAGTCCATAGAAATGAGGGCTCTGTCGAGGCAAACCTGAATGCACTCTATTCCCATATGCCTATTTGACCAAGTGAAGTTGCCCCCCCTAAATCCACATCAACAAGAGCCAGGTCATTTATCAGATTAGCTAGGTGTTGCCTGCTGTCCAGGTTCAGTAGCAAACCCTCAATCTTCTCAGATTCCAGAAGGGAGGTATTGAAATCCCCCATGCTAATAGTTTTTGGTTTGATTATTTTGGAAAATAGGGTACGAATCTTGTCCCAGAAAACAAGCCTAGTGTGCTTAGTGTTTGGTGCATAAATGTTCATAACAGCCCATCCCTCCTGAATAGATGGGTTGGTGAAATGCATAAGTAGGATATTTCCCTCATTCCAAGTGATGTGGGCATTAAGGTTATCCTTCCAAAGTATCAGAAGGCCTCCTGAGGCTCCTTCCGAGTCGGTAGCAGCAGTCTTCATACCTCTGCCAAAAGAAATGCCTGCCACTTTGTCCTTTTTCATTTTAGTCTCTTGTATCAAAAAAATGTCTGGTCTGTGGTCTCTAATCATGTTTCTAATTATTTCTTTCTTATGGGCTCCATTTAGCCCACGTATGTTCCAAGATATGATCTTCATGCTTTCTTAAGAGATTCTTGGATGGTCCGCTGGTACCCATCCACAATATTTCTTTTTGCTTCTTCCTTTCTGATTTGATTCATACTCTTCCTACCCGGAGTGTTTGACTTGCTTCCCGTGTCTGCTTTAGCCCTGCTTCTTGTTGCTATGGGAGAAGCTGGGGATGGTTCTCTACTATTTTTCTTTTTCACTATTATCCATGCTACCTCATTGTCCTTTGAGGCATCTTTGTAACTGTCAAAAAGAGCTTCCATTCTTGAGATTTGTCCTAGCGTTGAGGAAGAAACCATTTCCAAGAAACAACTTATTTTCCTTAGTGAAAAGAGATTGCTATTGCTGTCCTTTGGAATTTGGGGGAGGAATGGTTCATGTCCCATCTTGAATTGCCCCTCTTCATGTGAGTCTGGGATGCAAGAGAGGTCATAATTGGCCTCAGCAATCTCCCCCTCTTCTGTTGTCTCCCTTCCTTCCTTGTCGTTCGACCCCTTATCCTCCCCTGGACGAGTTTGGCTAACTAAATCTGCTTCACTCTCTTTACCTATATTTGGGAGGGCTATTGATTCCCCCTCTGTTGATATAGACCCTTCATTAGACAGTTGTTCTATGTTCCTTTCCAGGCTCTCACCAGATAAAACCCCTTGCGGGTTTTGATGTTGTTGGAAATTGTCACACGGTATTTTCTCTTTCCAGATTTTCTTGTGTAAGAGATTCTTAGTCAAGGGCTGATCATCCTGCCTTTTTCCCTATTTTATATGCTCCTTTCGAGCTGTTTCCTTTGCCATGATCATTGGGCATCTTTTAGCTTTATGTCTGGCTTTCTTGCAGTGGAAACAGACAAAAGGGACACTCTCATATTCAATCATTTGCACTCTTCTTCCCAATTTGGATTGGAAAACAATAGATTCAGGCATATCTTGGCCCACATCAACTCCAATACAAATCCTCGCGTAAGTGAGTCACTTCTTTGCTGCTATTACAGGGTCAATAGATAGGAGCTCCCCGAAGGATCTGGCAATACCCTCAAACACATCCTCATGCCAATACTCCAAAGGCAATTCAGGGAGTCATGCCCAAACCGGAGCTTGGGTCAGAAAATCCTTGTTGAGATCCAGGTTAGAGGTCCATTTCTGCAGGATAAGGGTAGATCTGCCCACTGACCAATTACCAGCACAGAGGATTTTGGACAAGTCCTCTTGACAAGAAAACTCGAAAGACATGAATCCTTTTGCCATTGCCGTAACTACAACCTGACCTTTAAGATCCCATTTGTTTTTAACAAAAGTTCTGACTATGTCAATAGTGGGTCTGGATCCAATGAACTTACCCACCAGAGTGGCAGCCATGCTCATAATATTATGATCAATAAGCTCCGAGGGCAGTTCCAAAGCATAGATCCCTTTATCTTTGTTTGAAACAAGCTTGATATTTGGGAAAGGAGACTTACCAGAGGGTTTGACTCTGAAAAGATTTGTCCACCGCCCTAGTGGGGCCCTAGCCGCACCCATCTCTCTATTTTTCAGGTGCAGACCCATTTGTTTCTCTTGGATCCGGCTGCTGAATCTGTGGGACCCCTTCATCTGTCGCATCCTCGGTACACTGGTCGTTACCCTGGCCCTGGCAGGTACTCTGATCGCCCTATCCCGAGCCAGAAGGTTTCCCGCCCAATGCCAAATTCAAATTAGTACCTTCTAACGTCGACCGTCGGTCACCCGCTCCTCTCTCTCTCTTGTTCGCCATTCACAAATTGTTGTTTTGTAAAGAAGAAGACCTTTTCTTTTATGAATGTTATAATCATAATAAAATAAGAATTACACATTCAAATATGATTGTTATTATAGACTTAAAATAAAGGAAGACTGACATAATCTAAAGCCTTTCACTGTGATTTTATTTTGGGTTTTTATTTTTATGTAATAAGACAAGTTATTAAATTTAATTTTTTATTAGAATGATTATTTAATGAAGTTGAATGAAATTATAATGTGTAGGTCAAAAATACATTATTTATTTATTTTTAATTATTTTAAAATTTACTATTTTATTTGTATATAACGAATTTTTTTTAATTATGCATTTTTGCAAAATAGTTGGTATGTATTTTGTATGATAATAAATTGTGAGTCTTTATTAGTGATTAAAAAAACTCATTTCAACCAATTACAATCAACTATTTTTATTTTTCAATTTCTATTTAGATTTTTCTAAATTAAACATGTGAAATTTTTAAGTTATAAAATCATCATAATTATTTATTATTTTTATCTTTATTTGGGATACAATACTTCACAAATTTTACATTGTTTAATTTATAATTTTAAGACTATAAGCCTTTTGTTTTTCAATTTATTTTTAAAATCTTATTAGAATTAAAAATGATGTATCATTTTAGCTATTTTCTTGGACTAGATGAAATAA
>MU227444.1:240232-258856 GCA_018584345.1 Thuja plicata
CAAAATATTGAATGAAAGACCAAATTCTAAACCATCTTTACCTCCTCTCATCCCCACATATTGAACAAAGTTATAAACCTAGAAATCAGAGGACCCTTTCTGCTCAACAAACTCTCATTTTTTCTTGCAACTCCCTCTATTTTGGTTCGCACACTTCCTATAAGCTTCAAGTAAATCTTCTCTTATAACCCTGAACTGGGTGTGTAAATAATTACATATACATTCTTATATGGCTTTGCAGTTCTCTATTTATAGGAATACAAGACTCTTCATCTGCGCCATCATTTTGCAAGAGTTCCATGGTAGGAAATAATATATGGGTTGAGAGAGAGAGAGAGAGTTTCTACTCCCTCTCTCTCTACAATTCCTACTCTCTCTCCTAGGTATTAAATTGTTATACTATAAATATTAATACTAATATTATACTATTATAAAATAGAGAAATAAATAATAATATACTACTAATATTTAAATAATTATTTAATACTAATATTTAAATAATTATATAATACTAATGCTATTACCATCTAATATTAATATTAAAACAAATGAAATTTATAATATATAAACTAAGACTCATAAAATTGAAAATTTGAAAAAACTTGAATCATAAAATATTGAAATCAAAATGTTGTATTTGGGCGGGAGATATCGGATATACGATAATATCGGACATACAATAATATCGGATATACGATTAGGCTTGGTAGTTGCTTTGGGTTTTGGCTTTCCAATGCCAAATGTGGTTGGTCAACCCAAATGACGTGTTCACCATATTTCCTCTGATCTACAGACTTAGACAGTGTAGCTGACGACCTTTTTTTCACCCAAAATTGATGAAACAAAAAGGGTTTCTTAAAGACGTTATCAGCTTTCCATCAATATAATTGTTGTCAGAATTCAAGTTCAGTAAGTAATTATTACTTATTTTCTAGTTGAGATATCTCTAAAGACCTGATTGACATACTAATTGAAAAAGAACCATAACTTTCAAATGGTTTAACCTTTTTGAAATCCGAAACATGAGTCACATTTTATGCTTCGCCTACTACAAGATTTTTTTTTTTTTGCAATTTTGTAAAGTTTAGAATTGGTTAAGGTGGTCAGACACTAGAGTTTTTTTTATTTTGAATAATTTGTAGCAGAAAATTCATAATTAATTATTTATTTGGTAAAAAATTACACAAAAATATGCGTCACATCCGGGCACGAGTCTACTACTTATGTTTAGAATCTTGTGAATATATATCATCATTTGATTGTGATTAAGGTGGTCAGACATACACGTACTTTTTATCTTTTTCCTAAAATTTTTGTACTACCGCATTGAAATCTAAAATATTGAACAATTAGCTTAATGTTTTTTCAGAAAAGGGCTAGTAGTTTAGAAACTACATTCAATTTCCTACAGATTTTGTTCTTACAATTTTTCCACATAAGGTTGATAAGATGTTCAAATTTTTATGTCAAGTTGACTAACCTTGATTTTCTGAATTTTCATTGCCACTTAAGGCCATAGCTTGGTATACCATGATCCTGCACATACTCTGGTAGGGAAGATAAACCTCCTGACTGGTTTAAACAACACAAATTTTAATGGGGTGGTCTGCATATGATTGTCAAGTATCTTGGCATTCCTTTCTCTATTGAACCTTCCCTCAAGGATATGTGGCTCTGGATTAAGGACAAGATCACTAATAAACTAGACAAATGGCATAACAGATCCTTGTTTTTAGCTGGCAGGGTTCAGGTCTGTCAAAAAATGCTCTCATCTTATAACATATATTTTTCTTCTGCCTGGATGTTCAACAACTATCAGATTCTGGAAATTCAAAAGGTGGTTAGGAACTTCCTTTGGTCTGATGGTAAAGGTATAAGAAAAATGCATGCTGTCAATTGGGCCTGGTGCCATACAGATAAACTCTTGGGGGGTCTGGGGCTTAAGGATCTTAAAATGCAAGGGGTGGCACTGGCTATCAAATGGATCTTTCATTCTATGGATGGTTATGATCCATGGAAAGTCCTTATTAGGCATAAGATTTAAAGGGGTATCCCTAAACATGCTAAAATTTGGAAGAATCTCCCCCTTAGTGACTTGATTCTTGGTAACTTCCCTATTGTTGTTCAACATTCTGTTGTTTTCAAAACTATATGGAAAGCCTGGGATCAAGTCAGAAATCATATTACCAATAAATATTTCCATGATGATAAACATGTATACGGTGAAAGATCCATTTGGTAGAATCTTCACTTATCTGGTAAACCCCTTGCCCTCTCCCAAGGATGCTCTGCACGACACTGGAAAAGTCTTGGCATCTCTCAATCAGTTTCCCTCTTTGAGCATGATAAGATTATCAGCTGGGATGACCTTAAGAAAGATTCGGTATCCCTTCCTCTCAAAAGAAAACCTATAACATGATTGTTAAGGCCACTTATAACTTGCCTACTATGTGCCTAGTTGACTCTCACAGATTCTTGAATTGTAAATGGCCTGATGGGGTTGTTATATCCAAAATCAAAGCTAGAAACATTTACAAGGTTATTGGGTATAACAATTCCATCATCGGCCATGTCAACTCTGTCTGGTACTCTTCCCTTGATATCAAAGCTTGGATTAAATTCTTTGATAAGCTTTGGAAAGGCACCATTGAACCTAAAATCAAGTGTTTTAAATGGTTGGTCACTCTTGACAGATTGCCGATTAGAAGGGATAAGCACATGAATGAATTTTGTAGCTTATGTAAGCTCCCTGAAATTGACAAACATCATTTTGGACTGTATCTTTGCAAAGAAAATTTAGAATATGTTTGGCATTACTTATCCTTTTAATGTGCATATTCTGGAAATTATCACTCGTAATATTAATGGTATTAAAAATGATACTAATATTTTTTGGAATATCCTCTCTTCTAATATTCTTTGGCTAATCTGGAAATGCAGGAATGCGGAAAAGTATCAGGGCAACCCCAGGGTTCTTACTGAGTCATTTCTTAGACTCATTCATTTTAAAAATTTTGTGCAGGTCCATACTACTATGATGATGGACAAGGAAAAGCTGAAGAGGTTCCTGAAAAATGGTCATGCTACCTTCTTTATGTACGAGCTCAAGCATGGATATGAGTGGAGAAGGAATATGGAGGACTGTCAGACTTTTGAGAATGCTTGCAAAAAACTCAATAAGGAGATCATAAAGAACCTCAAATCTAAGAAAGATCAGAATCTCATGTTGGCACAAATCCAGGAGCTGAAGAACATAGTTTGGATGGAGGGGTCTATGGGTTGGATGGCGTGGGTTGACACCCACAGTGATATTTTACACTAGTTCCTTTGTTGGATCCCTTACTTTGTTCGGCTTTTATTTATAAAGTCTTGTACTTACCGATGTGACTATATGTTGTGAGGCTATGCCTCCTCTGTGGATGAAACTCTATGTTGTAACGTAACTGGAACCTTTCAGTTTATTTTTTGATCTACTTATATCTAATACAAAAAAAATATTATTTTTCAGATTTTATACAAAGTTTCTTATTTAATTTTTAATCTATAATAATTTTACTTTTATTAAATAACTATTAATTAATATATATATATAATATTTATAATAAAATTAAAATTCAATCTACATATACAATTATAACTAATTACGACAAGTGGAGGCCACTACGTGGCACTTGTTTTACTTGAATATAATAAACTTGCTATCTTGGTAGGTAAATGATTGCCAAGGACAATACCCATTATATTAATGGGAAGAAAATTACATTAGTTTTCTTTTGATGATAGTGGGGTCCAGCTAGGATCGTCGCATCTCAATATGAAACCATTAAAAAAAATTGCCCAACTAACAACATCTCTCCCATACACAGAAGAAAAATTGGGAATACCCTATACAGATCGAAACACCATATACTGGGATTAAGCCAATCAGAGACAAGCATCAATTTGTGCTCCTGGAGGCCTCCAAGATCACAAGGTACAAAGAAGTCTTGTATTAATGTATATTGGACAGTTCCCGGTGTAAGTCGATTTAAAGGTGCTTGGTTTCTTGTATGGGAAAGTCACTTTTCCATAGAAGGAGCACCTCCCATAAATACTGTGCTACTTTTGCCATGTCGCTGTCAATGGAAAAGGATAGGAGTTTAATAAGTCTTGCATTACCATTTCTTTAGAGGAGTTTGTGAGTTTTTTTCTTGAATTGCCTTCTTCTGCCATCATATTTGAAACTATGATCTGATGCTAGTGAATGAAACACCTATGTTAATTGTTGATGTCAAATTATTTCTCATGCTTGCAAATTGGAAAGAAGGGATATCCGATGTAAATTGGAGATCAATTTGTGTCTGAATGATAATCATAATACATAAATATTAACAAGTAATAATTATGGGTTGTCATTTGTGACTCTTCCAACATTGATTTCCAGCCCTATCACTCCTCTTGGGCCTGCTTATCCATTTAACACTCCATCAAATTATTACTGTGACACTATTTCCACATCCTATTGTCAATCGTTATATTTGGGAGAAGAAAAGGAAAAGTTATGTTTTGAGGGCTTCAACAATTAGTGTGAAGAATGAATTAGAGTTGCTTGCCCTGTTTCCCATGCATTCTTCATGACAGTCCAATCCTTGATATCTAGTTGTTTATGTAATTGCAATTTTCTTTTATTTATAAGATTTTGTAGGCTGCATTAATTTCCCAACTTTTGTAAGAGGCATGTCTAACATCTCTTCTATTTGTGAAAATGAATAAAGCAATGGTGATCGTGTGAATTATTCTATTTTTGATAATTGAGAAAATTGGGTTTTTCATAATGACAATGTTATCTTTAACTGAAGTTCTTTTGTATTATGTCTCCATAGTTTGTTAGTTTGTTTGTGAGATGCTACCATTATGAATGTTCAATTTAAATCAATGTACCATTTATAAGAGATGTTACCATTTACAAGAGATGTTACCATCTCTCTCTCTCTCTCTCTCTCTCTCTCTCTCTCTCTCTCTCTCTCTCTCTCTCTCTCTCTCAAACNTTTACAAGAGATGTTACCCTCTCTCTCTCTCTCTCTCTCTCTCTCTCTCTCTCTCTCTCTCTCTCTCTCTCTCTCTCTCTCAAACATAACATGTGCCCATATGTAATGGAGCATGATTATCTTCTTAATTTAAAGGTTTTAAAAATTTATGTGTTTGGACCCATGTAAGTGGATGCATAGTTAATTTGTAGCTATCACTTCTTCATGGGGACCTTTTTTACAAAAACATCATTGACTAAATAGTTTCCCAGTTGACCTTATTAGTTGCACAAATATATGCGAAAAAATAAACCAATTTTTTCTCCTAGTTGACCTTCAAATCTCTTCGGCGTACCCATTTCACCCCAAAGTGTGATTGCTATTTATTATTAGACGCCCCTCCATAAGCTTTAGTTGTTCCCAAAGCATCTTCTAGTAGAGGTTCGCTCCTAGGTCGAGCACCCAGGTCCATAATTGAAACTACAGTCTCCCTTCGCGTAGCTCCTCATCCTCGACTGTCAGACCTCTTTGATAATTTTGTTTGTGGTGAATTCATCCTCCACATTACTATCTATCCCCTCACTATGAAGATAATTATTGATCCACCCTTCCCCTTCATTTCATGAAGCCAATTAGCTTCTTCAGGAATATGATATTGCGGCCTATGGATGGTTTCCTTTCCTCATACATTTCTTGCTCCAGTGAAGAGATTAATGGAAACCTCTTTACCTCCTTGTTCATACAACACACCATATAGTACTCTTGTAGGAGAAGAATACTTTTCTCATTGTCCACTTTTTGCAATACATCTTTAATTTCACCCAAGAACATGTTCTTGAAGACCTCCTAGTAGAGCATCCTTGCTCCCATCTTCAACTTCACCATATCCAAAATGATGGCTAGAAACATCAGGGTCACATTTTTGTTGACCCAATCTCTATAATAGGCCCTAGGGAATTCCTCTTTGAGAATGAATTTAACAACATGCATGACCAGGTCATGCCCAAATGAGAGGATATATTTTGACCACCCCAATTTCACCACATCTCTCATTTCTTAGCCAAGGGTCAGATGGGGGTATCCATCTAGCATTATGTACAATCTGCATAGTAAAATCCAACTGATGATTCAACCATAGTAAAAACGGCCTTAAATAAGAAGCCACCAGAAGTCATGGCATCAACGTGGCTAAGCCAAGCTTGACTTGATATGATGGCAAGAGATCTTGCTTTATTGCTCCAAATATGGAAAAAGTGTACATATGTTCCTTAAGTAATTAAACTTGCATAACCTCACTTACATCCTAGGGTACTTGGCCTGACAATACCAAAATGTCAATGAGTGGAGTGTCATCTCATTATTAAATTTTGAGTAACGACCCACTAACTACCAATGAATGTCAAGTCATCATCATCCTCCACCACCTGTCTATCTTGTCAAGTGCCTTGAACTTGGAGATCATCCGTTTATACACATGTGTGACATCATGAATAGTCCATCTATTCTATTGTATGAATTCTCGTGCATGGGACAACTCAATAACCATGAAATGTCATTATTGCCCAGCTTGCATTCTAGGAATGGTGTCGAGGCCGAGTGGATTTGGGTGAAGGCATGAAATAGGACCTAAATGTTTCTACAATGGGGGAGACTCCCCAGTAGCCGTTAGGAGGTCCAATAACAGTGATGTTTTTGTCATGTTTACCGACTTAAAAAAATTATGTTGATAGCTATTTCTTACAAAATAAAAGTGCCAAAAGTAATTACTTACATACCCAATAATTGTTCACCATGTCACTAATAAATAAACAATACAAGTGCACAACTATTGGTACATTTATGTTTCTAATAAACATCAACTTGCACCAAAAAGGTTACATTGTTATTAAAAAAAATTGATTGTTTACAATTATAATTACAATGGATATCTCCAAGAATATAAGTATATTCAATTTATGTACAAAACATATTCAATTTATCTACAAACATGCACATCTATTGGTGCATACTATTTTGAGTCACCTACATACATGCACAACTATTGGTGCATAATATGTTTTAATATAAATACAATTGAACTTGCAATGCTCTAATCTGCACATTCACACACAAATACAATGACATCCTCAAGCATTAACTCCAACTACAATTTGTGCCTATATGGACAACTAATGGTGTAAGGCTCACCAATAGAGAAAATAAACAATGCAAAATTAAAATACAAATTTGAATTCATGAAGCCATCATATGAATTACAAATTTAATGCAAAGCAAGTGCAAATCAAGTGAAAGCATTGCCTGAAATGACCGATTCTTTCCCACCCTAATTTGAATTTTAAATTTTGTTCGGAAAATGTGTCTCAACCTTGCAGTTACATATGGCAACTACTTTCGGTAAGTCATTCACTTGAGCACAAAATTTTTCCAATTTCTTTTCTGGAGGTTCATTTTGGATATATAAGCATGCCGATAAAGTTTCGTGGCAAGATCATGTCCAGTTTTGAAGATATTATTTTTTTAGTTTTTAGACAGGGTCATACTGAAACTTTGAACTCAATTTTGAAGGCCTTAGAGGCTCTAAAAAGGGGTCAAAATTTGCATCAGACAACACTTTGTTGTCTTAGCTATAGAGCACTTCATGGAATTTCTAAAATGGGGTTATAATAGCCAATCAGATACACGGTAATTCACAAGTTATGGTCTCCAGAAGTCAGGTCTCCTGAAATAGGAAATGTAAAAATGCAACGAACATTTAAATGAGTTGTAAAAGGGAGTTACATGTGATGGTATGTGTATTGACACATCATAGGGCATCTTTGATTGGAGAAAAGATGGACGCCTCTTTTTGGGGTGGTTTTAGCCCATGGTTTTGTAATGCCATTTGACAGTTTCTTGTAAATTGTATCTCCTATATAGTAGGTGCGTGAGATGGAGGTTTTGTGTAAGAGACTTATAGTTTTCTAAATATCTCTGGATCTCTCATTGACAATACTCCTGAAAGAAGCTTTCTCTGCAAGTATATTGTAATATGTTTTTTATTGCTAAATAATATATTGGGCTGCTTTTGGAGTGTGGGATTTTTCTCTGGAAAGGGTTTTCCCCACGTAAATCTTTGTGTTGTGGTATGAATGTTATTTATCCTTATGTTTATTTCTATTAAGCTTCTGTAACTTTGAAAATGATCTGAGAAAGTTTTACATTATTGTCCCCTTAGGGTTAGTGTAGGAAGTTGTTCTGCTACTTAACTTCCTTACAAGTGGTATCAAAGCCTAATCACCTTTGGTTTCAGTTGTGGGTTGTTGGGTTTTTTGAATTAATCCAGATTTGAGTGGGAGCATGCGTAGAAGATACTTTGTGATCTTGTTGTAGGAATTTATAGACGGTGAGCTCTTTAGGGAGGATAGAGGTGGTGAAATGTTTAGGAAATAACTTTGAAATGTGGAAGCCAAAGATGGAGGATATGTTAATAGATCGAGATCTTTGGGATGCTTTTCGTGTGAATGTCATGAGACCTATAGATCTAGATGAGGCTTCTTAATATGATTATATGGACATAAGCAAAATTTCTAATTATATTGTGCCTTCCCGACTCTATTCTAATCAATGTTCGTGAAGAATCCTCTATAAAGAAGCTTTGGAAGAAGCTTGGTGAAATGTATCAAGAGAAATCTTTAGTAAATTAGATTTTCTTGAAGAAGAAGTTGTATTCCTTGAGAATGGAGGAGGGTGGACAAGTTGCATACCACCTAGAAGCATTCAATATGTTGGTGGCTCGGTTGGCATATGTTGGTGTCAAAATGGATGAAGATGAGAAATGTCAGATCGTGCTTTTTTCTTTACCTGATTCGTGGGATTCACTTGTTATGGCTATTGATAGTACTTTTGTTGTTTTGACGATGGAAGATGCAGTGGGTTCTTTTCTTTTTGAAGAGATGATGAGGAAGGTATCCATCAGTTCCAAGGAATCCCTAGTTGCTCATGGAAGACCTAAGGAAAAAGGCAAGAAGAATGAGAAGCGTAATAAGTCTAAATCCAAAGGGAGATCCAAATCTCCTAGAAAGTCCAAAGTCATTTTTAGGAATTGTGATAAGCCTGATCACATTCATAAGGACTGTAAAGAAGAGAAGAAAAAGAAAAAGAATAAATTTGATTATGATTCTGAGTCTAAGAAGGAAGATGGCGCCGATGTGTTCATTGCAGCTTTGGCCACTCATGCATGTGATGATGCATGACTAATTGAATCAGGTACATCATTTCATGTGACGTCTTATAGAGATTGTTTTTCTGAATATGAATAATTTGACGGAGGTAGGGTGTAATTGGGTGATAATTCTCATTTAAATATTGTTGGTTGTGGTAAAGTTAAAATCAGGTTTCCTGATGGTAGAATAAGAAATATTAGTGGTGTGTTGCATCTCCCCGGTATAAGACAAAAAATTTGTCTGTTAGTAAACTGATAGATTTGGGTATGCAAGTAGTCTTTTCTGATGCAGGGTGCAAAATGGTGAGAGGTGTTATGGTGGTTGCTAGAGGTTTTAGGATTGACACCTTGTATAAGCCAAATGCATACACTCTTGAGTGTAATAGTACTTTTGTGGATACCATATCTACAGATACTTCATTGGAAAAGGTGAGAGTTTCACCTACAGCATATAGTAATGGATTTTTGGTACCTAAGGGTGCTTTTTCTTCTGAATCAAATTTGTCTGCATATAAGACTATGTTGTGGCACCAAAGACTTGGCCACATTGGAAAAATGGGTCTAAGGACCTTGAAAAATAAAAACCTTGTTGAAGGTTTGAATGATTGTAATCTTGACTTTGATTTATGTGAGCATTGCATTTATGGAAAACAAAACCGCGTTTTGTTTTACTCGAGTTCTCATAAATATTGTGGTGTGTTGGATCTTATTCATTCTGATGTGTTTGGTCATGTTGATATTCTTTCCTTTGGAAAATCCACATATTATGTTTCATTTATTGATGATTATAGTAGAAGGACATGGGTATATTTTATAAAGAGTAAATATGATGTTTTCAGTCGATTTAAGGAATTTAAAGAAACGGTTGAATTGCAGACTAGAAGGAAAATAAAATTTTTGAAAACTGATAATGGCGGTGAATTCTGCTCTAATGATTTTCATAGATTCTGTAAAGATTGTGGCATTCATAGGAAAAAGACAACTCTGTATTCTCCAAAACAAAATGGAGTTGCAGAAAGGATGAACATGAAGTTGATGAAGAAGGGTAGGAGTATGTTGAGCGGTGTTGGCCTTGAATAATGTTTTTGGGATGAAGTTGTTTCCACTACTTGTTACCTGATTAATAGGTCTCCTACATCAAATCTTGTTGATAAAACACCTATGGAAGCATGGTCAAGCCATAAGCCTTCATTGAGAAATCTTAGAGTTTTTGGCTATGAGGCATATGCATATGTACCAAAGGAGAAGCGAACAAAATTGAAGAACAAGGTTGTGAAATGTATCTTCATCGGCTATAGTCATGGTGTGAAAGTATACAAACTTTGGGACCCCATTGTACAGAAGGTAATTCATAGTAGAAGCATTATTTTTAGAGAAATTAAGCCTTCTTTTGTTACATTACAATGAAAAAACTATAAATAATAATAAGGAAGATGTGATTCAATTGCCTTCTATGCCTGAGAAAGTTGAATCGGAGCCTCAAGAAAAACAAGTTTAGGAGACCTCATCTAGCTCTAAATCCTTAGAAGAGGAGGAAGAACCTCCAACTCAACTTGTTCGAAGGTCTACAAGGCAGTGACAACCACCTAAAAGGTACTCACCTAATGACTAGAGATGTATTTTTTCCTTGAATACTAGTGTTGATGAACCTAGATCTGTACAAGAGGCACTAGGTATGGATGATGTAGAATCCTAGAAGATTTATATGGATAAAGAAATGGAGGCTTTGAAAAGAAATGATACATGGGATCTTGTACCATTCGTTGAAGAATGAAAACCTCTTTCTTGCAAGTGGGTGTTCATGATATTTTTTCTTTATGTTGTTTTTTCTTATAATTTAGAGGTTTAGCAAAAGGATCATGTGAAAATGCTTTCCTTCATGGCGATTAGGAGGAGGATATTTATATGGCACAACCAAAGGACTGTATGGTACAAAGTAAAAGTAGTTTGGTTTGTAAATTGAAGAAATCTTTGGATGGCCTCAAATAGAGTCCTAGGATGTGGTACCAAAAAAATGATACATATGTTTTAGTTTGGGATTTGAGCATCCTAAATCAAATCACTTTATTTATTATAAATATTATGGTAATCATTTCCTATACACAACTATATGCTGGTAATATGTAGCATTCATTGGTAAAGGATAATGTATGATTTCAAAACTAGAGTCTTACCTTGGTGCTAAATTTGAAATGAAATATCTTGGTGTAGCTAAACAAATTCTTGGGATGGAAATTAGAAGAGATATAGTGAACAGAAAGCTATGTCTAGGCTAGAGTAGGTATGTAGACCCAATTTTATAGAGGTTCAACATGTAGGATTGTAGATTATTGTGTTTCTTTTACAATTGGAGAAAAGTTATCTATTTTAGATTGTATTAAATCCCCACTAGAGTTATAATACATGAGCATAGTACCTTAACAAAGTGAAAATGGAATTTTGATGTATTTTATGGTCTATACTAGACTAAACATTGCCAAAGAAGTGGAGTTCTTTCTAGAAACATGTCTAATCCTGATAGAGTTCATTGGGATATAGTTAAAAGAGTATTTATATATTTTAAGGGTACCTTAGATTATTCTTCTTCTTTTTTATGTGTTATTTAGAGTATTCTTTGTATTATGTGTTATATTTTAAGGGTACCCTTGATATTCATTTTAATGTGGATTTAGACTAGGTAGGTGATATTCATAGCAAAAGATCCACCAAGACCTATGTTTACATTCTTTGGTGATGCAATCAATTGGATGGGAAAGGAAAACATAAATGGCAATGATAGTTTATTATGACGGACTAAGTGTAATCTACCTAATTGAGAACTTAAAGAACAACCCCTCTCTAGAGTGTTGAGACCTTTCCACAAATATAAGAAATTTTAAAAAATATTACTAATTTGCAACCAACGTTTTATGAAAAAATTAAAAAATAGCCATAAATCCCTCAAAAATGATGATCTAAGTCTAAAATATGGATTGTAGACCATACATATGATGCCAATTATAATCCATTTGAAAGATATGATGAAATCTTTGGAAATGCTCAGGTTTTGTGTTCATCTCTACTTGTACAAAGCTAGCCTTGAAGCATTTGAACAAAACAACAATATAAGGTTAGGAAAACCTCAAAATATAAATCTAACAGGGATATGTCCCACATAGTGTGCCAAAATGTGTAGCCTGAAATAGTGTGCATAGACAATTGATGGGAAACCACAGAACCCTCCTATCTATGCAAAATAAGACCACCCTATAGAGAAAGATAGAATAGGAAAGTGCATAAACAAAAAAAAAAAACTAGAAGCAATAAAAAATGAAAAGCATAAAATAAGAACTCCCCTATGACTCTCTATAGTCCTTAAGTCTATTTCCAAATTTCTAAAGTAGTGCCCTCAAAAATTTGTAAGCACAAATAAATTAGATAAAAAGAAAGCTCAAGTGTGTGTGGTTAAAGAAAATATAGAAGAGGAGACTCAAATTTATAGATTTAGAGAGAGAAAAATAGAAAGTGCAAATTGAATTCTACCCAGAAGGGATGAACGACCGAGATTTCATAGGAGAAAATTTGCTAAAGATAGGGGGATGGTGGAATAAATGGTGAAAGGAATCCAATGGAATAAATGGTGGAATTATTATTTTGATTAATTAAATCCTCAATTATTCCGTCATTCCAGTTGTTTATGCACTTTCTTGTTTAAGGATTTTCACTTGTATGTGGTAGGTTATTTGCATGCAGGTGATTATTGGGCTTGTGGGAATTCACTAATTGTGAATTTTAACATGGTATCAGAGCTCTAGATCTAATGCTTCATGTTCGTCAATTTTGAGATTTTTCTTACAGTGAGTTTTTTTGTGCATCTTGGGGTAATTTGGATCTCATAATCAGAGATAAGAGGTTCATGAATAGTATGGATCTAGGGGTAACTAAAAAATATGGGCACTTTGGCGGAAAATATGGGTCGCCATTGTGCTCAAAAGGGCCAAAACCCCCTAAATCCATATTAAATTTGTCAAATTTTTAGAACATGAAAATCTGAGCATATTTTAGAGGTTGCACACTTTATGAAGAAGATTTGTACCATTGTTGGCATCAATTTTGTCATATTTTTTATTATGCAAGTTTATTCCAAAAATTAAAACAAAAATAAAAATAAAAAATAAAAACAAAATAAAATCATGCATTTAGATGCATAATTTTTTTGATAAAATTTTGACTTTTTAATAAAGTCCTTTTTGAAAAAAGAATATAAAAAACTTTATTATTTCCAAGAAAAGTGCATGTTGTTGTAATGCTGATGTCAGTAAGCCGCAAGCCAAAATTTGACAGCCGTCAACTTGTCACAGTTTGACCTTTTTGTCATAAAAAATAATTGTTAGTGTTTTGGCCATAACTTGCGCATACGGTATCGAAATTGAGAAAACAGGATATCGTTGGAAAGCTGATTATGAGCCCGATTCAGTGGTGCATGGGGTTTTTATTTTTCCATTTTTAGGGTTTTTTGCTAGTCAAAGTAAGAGGTTATTTTTTGCCTTCTTGTGGGCATAACTTGTGCATCCGAACTCTATTTTTTCATAAATAAATAGGCGTTGGAAAGGTATTTTAGTGCTCTTTCCATATCTTCTTTCAATTTCATCAAAATTTTCACTAGGTACACAAAGATCATCCATTAGTTCTTTTTTATTTTTTGCACTTTTCAGCTTTTAGATTTGTGCTAGGGTTTGATTTCTTGTATTGTGGCGGGTATTTTTTCCTCTATTTCACATAGAATACCCTTCCTTTATTGAGTGGATTACTCCGCACAATTATCACACTTAGAAGGAACATATGACTCGTCTTCCCATGTTAAGGGGACCTTATGGTCCTGTTTGGATGAGGTTCAACATCAGTTGACTTGCTCGTTTGAGGTCATGCAACATAGGAATAGAATGGATGATGCCATGGGGATGCTTTCCATGAACACTTCATATAGTCTTTTGTTTCACCTCGAGAGTTGCACTACACCTCGGGACATGTGGACCAAGTTTCATGATCTTTTTTGCACCATTAATCAGTTTTAAGCACTTTAGATTGAGGCAGAGTTTACCTCTTTGGCACCTAATTCTTTTCCATCTATTGAGGTTTTCTTAATGAAATTCAAATCACTGCGATCATTGTTACAGGATTGTGGTAAGAACGAAATAGACACTAAGTGTATATGCCTGATACTCTCTAAGCTTTGAGGTCAATCTCAGATATTTTCTTCTACAATCTATTCCACCATGGATGCTTTGAGTCCACAATTTTCCATGCCTACCTTTGAGGTATTTTGTATCAGTTGACACGTGAGCAATCCAATCTCACACAATTGGATGCTCTTCCACGATCATAAAACCAAGCATTGGTAGCTCAGACATCTCTAGGGAAGCAGGAGCAGAAACAAAAGTCGCAAACCATAGACCCTAGGAAGGATTCTAGTTCTCAGCACCCCTCTGGCCCACCTCTCATAAGGGGGAAAAATCAAAGACAAAAAGACCTAAGTGTGCTTATTGTAAAAAATCCAAATCATGACGAGTCTAATTTCTATGGGAAGAAGATAGATGGATATGCAAAATAGGTTTCAGATTTGACAACTCTTCTTATGAAGAGAAACATTGATATTCCTTCTACTTCTCATAGGTTTTCTTCTTCTTCATCATTCAAAACAGATGGACAGGACAAAGGAAAGGGTCATGCATTATGTTCAACTGCTAGTCCACACTCTTCTAGATGTCTACTAGATTCAAGTGCTTCACACCATATGGCATCTTCATAGGATTTATTATCATCTTTTGAGGCTTCTCCTACCCCACACATTTTGATGGGGAACAACATTGTTATGGCTGTATGTGGGAAAAATTTTATTGACATTGATGATGGTTCACTCAATGATGTACTGTGTTCTATCTTTGTCCTCTAACCTTCTCTCTGTCTATCAGATTGCTCTCAGTGGGACAGGGAAGCCAATTGAGTTCACATGAGATTTAGTGCACATCAGAGATAATGAGACAAGCAATATTATTGTAATAGGAACAATTGATCATTCTTCCCACATGTACTCTTTCTATCATTTTGGTCCACCATCTCCACTGTCGGAGAATCAATTTCTTTCTTCACGAGAGTCTGTTGAGGTGAAGTTAGGTCACTTGAACTTATGTGTTGTTCCTAAGACCAGTGTTGTGAATTCTACACCTCCACCTCCTGTTGTGTTTGAATCTGTTCAGCGAGATTCCTCTTCATATTTGCCTGATATTGCCACCTAGTGTAGTTGTTGAGGACATATCAGAGGACATTCATCTCCTCTAAGATGACATATTCAACACATATGTTATCCCACCTTCATCGGAGATTCTATTACAGGATTCTCATGTGTTATCCTTTGAGCATCAACTAGGCCTTACAGTTTCACCTCACATTTCAGGGTTTTCTCTTCTTTTTTTGTTGCCTTTGTTTCTTCCACATTCGAGCCACATTGGTATGATCATTGACACAGGGCTTCTATCATTCTGGGGGGCTTTGGATTCTTGATCCTCTCTCATGGGGGGGTTGGTTGTACTTATGGTCTTGAGACATTGCATTTGTACCTTTTTCGTCTCTTTTTGGAGAGAGATTTTTTTCCCACTAGGTTTTCTCTTTTTCTCCACTTTACAAAGATTTGGTTGTGATTGGATACCTCACCAGGCCTTGTTGTCAGGGTCCAAGTTTGTTTTCTTGCATATAGTTGCATTCACACACTTAGTCTTGTAGCCACTCCCTAAGTTTATCTTAAAGGGGGGCGGGTTGTTAGAGTAAAAAAGATATTTCACTTAAGCCAAATTTAGGAAGTTTTAGCTTGCATTTAATAAATTTTATTTATTTTATGCATGCATCCTTTAGGGTTTTGATCTCCTTTATTAAGGATTGATCTCATTGTAATTATTATTCTGATTAATTCAATTCTCAATTATTCCTTCATTCCAATTGTTTATGCACTTTCTTGTTTGAAGATTTTCTCTTGTACGTGACAGGTTATTTGCATGCAGATGATTGTTGGGCTTGTCACCAATCTTGAATTCTAACAGTTTTAGCCTATGGTTTTGTAATACCATTTGACAATTTTATGTACTTTATCTTCTCCATATTAGGTGCATGAGATGGAGGTTGTGTATAAGAGTCTTATAGTTATTGAGTTACATTTAGATCTCTAGTTGGTGCTACTCGTATGAGAATCATGCTCTGTATGTACATTATATTCTATTTTTTATTTCTAAATAATATATTGGGTGACTTTAAGAGCATGGGGCTTTTCTCCCCAAAGGATTTTCCCCATTTAAATCAGTATATTGTGGTATGTATGTTATTTATGTAACTATTGTAAATATTTAATAAAAATTTTGCATAACCGTGCTCTCAAGGTTAGTGTAGGAAGTTGTTTTGTTGCCTTAACTTTCGTTACACTTAGTAAAAGAGGACTTAAAGGTATTGCGATTTTTTGGTGGGCAGGATAAAATGAGTACGAGATTCAATAAGAAAGTATTATAATAAATTACATTTTGAATTCTACAATAAGATGAAGGATATCCGAGAGCAATGTTCTAAGAAGTGTAAAAATGTTAGGTACCAAATATTTTTTTGGGAAACAAACTACTCTTATCCTCCTACACTATTCTAGATTTAATCACATAATAAAATCTATAATTAAATAATATATTAGATGTAGAAATTGACTTCTATAGTTAACTAGGGAGAGATAAGGTGCTTACTTGAATTGGCTTGGTAGAGGATTGGCCTTATTGTTCATCAACATGCTATTGTGATAACAGATTTAAAATGTAATTTAGATGCAAATCTATATATGCACCTTGATATGGTCTTGGTCGTATCATTAAGTGATTGACTTAAAAAATGCACCCACATACGTAGTACGTTATTGGTAAAGATCCTTTGAGTGGAGATAAGAGCTCAATTAGGTTTGCTTTCTGTACCAATAATGCATAATTAATACAATTGCAAGTACTAAACAATTCTATGTTTTCCAACACGCGAGGACTAATGCAGATTTTGTAATCTTTTTTTTGTTTCTTATTGGTATTATTTGGCCAAATAATAATCTTGTCATTCATTTTATTTATTTAATTAAATATTTCATGTTTATCTGTAAGCAAAATCTGAAATTCTTTCCAAACAAATAATCGACACAAAAATTGAATTTATCAAGGAGGATCCGCAATTTTAGCCAAATCAGATGAATTGATATTAATCGTGAAATAAAATTAGGAAGTGGCGTCTCTGCCGTTGAGCTAATACACAGTTGCCCTTTAATGGACTTTTTCGGGCAATTTTGCTTAACAAACAGAACACAATGAGTGTCCCTGGAAGCGCTCACTACTACTCTCCCCACTACTACTTTCCCCACTATTCTACCATGAATTTTAGAATAACGGTGCTTTGACGGATTTTCACATGAATCGGAAGCTTGATTGATCAATAGCCTTGAAGGCAGCGAATATTCATCTTTAATTTCTTCTTCAGAGGCCTCTGGTGCCCTACTTTCATGCGTGAATTCTGTCTTTTCCCCATCATTGTCCTCCATGATGGATTTGTTTTCTTCCCCTGCGGAACAATTTGTAGCGTCTGAGGAGGAGGAATTGGATCTAACAACAATCCAGTGGCCACTTTGGGGGCTTGAACACCAATCAGCCTTCTGAACGCCTACAGCCAATGCAGCCAATCTGTTCTTGGCTAAAAATGAAGGCCGTTTCACTGGCTCTTTCTCCTCCTCTGCTTCAGCTTTCGCACAAGCCCTTGCACTGGCCAGACTCAAAATCTGCCCACTAGAAGAAGAGGAATCCCAATTAGGGCTCTCAAAATCCAAAGTGCTGGTTGGAGACAGGGGAGCCCCTTTTGCCTTGGTCTCAGAGAAAAAGCAGATCTGAGAGAGAAAAGGATGTTCCAACAGCTGTTCAGCAGTCCACCTCTGTTTGGGATCCCTGCGGAAGCACTTGTCAAGAAAATCCCTGCCCTGAGGCGAAAGACAAGCAGGCAACTCTGGCAATTCGTCTGTGCAACCGATTCGATAGAGCGCTGAGAGGGGATTCGAAACGTTGGTCCAAGGCGGCCTCCCAGTGGCCATCTCCACAACTGTGCAGGCGAGGGACCAAATATCAGAAGGCGGGCCCTGCTCCACCTGATTCACCACTTCTGGAGCCATCCACAATGGCGTGCCCCTCAAAACACTTATTTCCCCCTTCTCCTCTGCCCTTTTAGCGGATCCGAAGTCCCCGAGCTTGACAACGCCACCGCATCCTACAAGCACATTTTTGCTCTTGATGTCACAGTGCACAATCCCCTGCCTGTGCAGATAATCCAATCCACGGAGGATGCCACGAGTGTAGCTTCTGATCACCGATTCGTCCAACTGTCCCC
>MU227444.1:259058-283333 GCA_018584345.1 Thuja plicata
AAGAGCTCGCCATTAGACTTGTTGATGGCAAGCCTGACTGTACCAAACGCTCCAGCCCCAATTAGGGCGCCCCTTAACCATTCCATGCTTTTGCTTCCCATTACAATAATTTTTTGAATTTGTTAAAATGTGTGAATGCAGGAACAGGGCAATTGTGAGTTGCTTATAAAGCCCTCGTTGGTGCGTTACAAATTGATTAGGAACGTGGAAAATTGGAAGCGAGAATCTTCCCAAATCCCAAAACCACGTAGATTGTCACATACTCCGCGTTCATAGAGCAAGTCAAATGCCATCGGTTAGGAGTTCACTGTGTCTCCCTCGCCTTTGAATACAATTACACACCCAACACTGAAAACATTTGCTTTGGTTCATGAAAATTCCGTGCTTTTATCAAATCCCTCGTAGAAAATAAACGTGAATGGCCCGGCAGAATTCGTTGTTTGCTTCTCTCCACTTTCATCCAAAACTGAAGTCAACGATGCCATCATGGCCTCGATATCTGTGTTGGGAATTAGTTATCTCAGATTAGATTTCCTAGAATTACCTGCACCGAGAAACTTGATTTTGTCTTTTAAACGAAAATCACCACGCCGGAAATGACGTCTTCCACGCAAGCGCGCATGCCATAATCTGCTTCTTCTCGGCATCGATTTTGCGCATTTGGGTGTTGTAAAGTATTTATTTGCCAGCGTGTTTGTAAGTTTCTTGACTTTGTTTGAATTTGGACTCTTCTAAACTAAGGAGGGTAGGAAAAGAGGGTGGAATGTGATTAGCTATGTGCTTACATCACAATGTGCCATTTCTGTCTTCCAAAGGTTATATATAACTAGAAACTTTTCGAGATGACTAAATTAGTTAACGTTCCTGTCAACATTGCCCCTCTACAAAGGAAATTAAGTTGCATTTGATGGCTCACGTTGACTGTCAAATTTCATATGATTTTCGTGGTCAATCTGAGCTTGCTTTCGAAATTTAAAATGATATTCTTAAAGAGAAGGGACAAGTACAGGTGGCAACATGAGATAAAGCCAGGCAAGCATTAAATGAGGGACTAGTGGAGGTGGCTCGGCAACGCAAGACATTGGTGTGCATTAAAATCGTCATGGATTACGATTCCATAGATGTCCACAAAAGAGAAATAGGAGTAATTGGTTGGAGGTCTTCTTAATTGGAAGCGTGATAAAAACTCAAGGTGGGTAAATATTTGGTTAAATGCACCTCTCCTAGTCGAGTCTCCTCTTTTATATTTACAAAATAAAAAAATCAAACAAGCTGTTGTGTTTTATATGTTAAGAGAAAAAACAATGTTTGCGGTGTTGAAGTTTATATCCATGCGCGTAGTATTTCGATTTAAAAATTAGTGGATAATCATCACAGCCGGATGAAAATTATTTTAATGTGTAATTAATTTTTATAATTTTAACTAATTTCTTGCAATTGCACCTTGGTGTTCAAATGGTATGTGGAGAGGTGGGAAAGGTCAATTAGAAAAAAAATTGGCATATTTTTTTACATACAATTGTTTGCTACATAAGATCAATGGATAGGCCATTTTTAGCCGATAGGCTTTTCTTCCCGAGTGAGCTCGGTACCGTACCTGGCTTTTATTGTCTCAGGGTAAAACTGTGTCTCACATAAACATCTGGTATTTTTTTCTCACCTGGTAATCTATTTCGCTTTGGGCAAATGCACCTGCACAGGTCATTCAGAAGATTTGTCGTGCCATGGGAGATTAGATATCTGCTCAAGTATTTCGTTTTCATCATTTCCCCTCTGCATTCCTTCTACGCTTCATTTTAATCATCACAAGATGGAGTCTCCCATACCTCTTCTGTCCTGCTCCATGTCCTCCTCTGAAGCCAACACTCAACGCAGGTCATGCTACTTCACCTGCCCATGTTTGGGTTTAACCTACATTTGCATTTTGGGATGTCAATCCTCACCCACCTATACGCAGCTTTACTTGTTTGTCTTCACCTGCCTGCATTTACTTTTTACCAGCATTTTCCCCTTTCGAAGTTGCTTAAATTGAAATAGGAAATGCATCCGTGTAGTTAGCACTTGGAGATGCAGCTTTTGAAGAAGAAATTGCAAGCTTCCATAAGATTTCTACGTTTTTACAGCAACCGGGCTCTTCAATCAGGTTTATATTGGTGTTATTTGTAGTCTACATGTTTACGTTTGTCAACTTTACAATTTTACAGATATCTTAATTTGTGCTAAGACATATATTTTTAATGCATAGCAATTTGCTTAATATTTCACAGTCGATGTAGCACATTAATGTTGAAAATTTCAATCTTGGTTTCTATAGTACCATGTATTTCAAATTTGTTCCATGGATCAAACGATACCTACCTTGTAGCTTCATTCACAATCCTTTGACGCAGCCAGCCTTCATTGCTCTCTATATTTCCAACTACCTTCGCATCTGTACTTCGTCATTCCTCTTTACTCTGCTATTCCTCTTTACGCAACTCTTTCCTCTGAGGCTAACCGTGCCTGTAAGTTTTAATCGAGCAGATATAACCAATAAACATATCTAAGACAACAATAAGAAATAAAGACAAAACACATAACACAACGATTTATAGTGGTTCGCCAAATCTGGCTACATCCACTCTCAATGCAGGGAAATATCTTATTATCGTTTAACCAATACAATGTCTATGGCATGTACACAGCCAATATATATAAGCTTATACAGCGCTCAACTAAGGAGGTGAGAGAAGGTGAAAGGTCATGACCGTTGGGCTTCACATACCCAACAATCTCCCACTTGAAGTCCAACCGGTACAACCATGAACATGTCATCCCCTGCATTTCCATTTTTAATTTACATCATAACCAAACCCATTGAAGATTTTAACTTCGCTAAACTCTGCTCAAGAGCACTTCGAATTAATCTTCTCCAAATTATATCAGACTAAAAACAATCTAATAGTCAAACATCTTCTCTAACAACTTTTATAGATGCAAACTCACCCATAAATCCATAATTAGGAGGTCCACTGTGTGTAGGCTCAAAATACATTGTATCTACAGAAGAGCCCTTGAATGTATACACAATATGATAACTTGCCCCTGTGCTCCCCTTCTCTGAAACTTTGAACAGAGCATCTATAGGGCGGTCATTTTCTAAAATAGGAAAGTCTCTCAAGTTAGCAGTTGTAAAGATTGAGAAAACCTCTCTTTCCAGAAAAACATTCCCCAAAATACCTACAGCATCTACCTTTACAAAGGTATCGTCCTGTTTATCCAAAATTACTCTAGCAATCTGCAAAATTTTCCATGTCAAATCCTCCTCAAAGTCAACATTTTCCCCACAAGCCTCACCTGCATGTCTAATTATACTATAACCGACCATCTCTTTCAAACTGTGACATGGCTCCATAATTTCAACATTCGCAGCAATTATTGCAACATATTTGGAATAATTTCCTACCTCTCTGAGATTCGGTGAAACTCTCAAAGCCTCTGTAGACAATTTGTCCACCAAGTCAAGATATTTAATGTCTGTAGCATATTCATTTGCAGAACAGTGGGACTGGGCGTACCAGAGAAATGGGTGTTTTCCCTCCAATTTAATAACTTGATGCCAATCAATCACTGGGTTTTGAAGACATTCATCCAGCTGGGTTTCGAAGACATCAGGGAACATTACCAATTTCACATATTTGTTATCATCTGTATGCTCTAGTTCCTTACACCTCTCATCATTTCCTGCCATCGAAAATTCTTGATCATGACAATTAGGATAAAGAAGAAGTAGAGCATCGAATCCTTCAGTAAAGACGCTATGGAAGACCGGTGGCTTGTCATCCATTTCCTTTATTTGTTGAAGAGAAAATATGAGAGTGCCCATTTCAACTTTCAAATGTTCAAATAACGCCTTATTCAATCTCGGTCTGCAACTTGGAATATAATTAGATTCCATTTCTTGGACTGTTGTGTTTAAAAAGAATTTGATAAGACAAGCAAAAGTCTCAGAAACCAGTCGGCCCCGTCGATCCACATTCTGGAACAGAAGACGTTCCATCTGCTTGGCCTCTCTACTGTCAATGTGCCTGCTCCGAGAAGGCCCGAGAATGTCTTCCGGATCGTCACAGAGCCCTTGGCTCTTCATCTCTGAATCTACCATTATGCCAACACCAACAACCAACTGTGAATTTCATGAATTACAGCAAAAGCCACGTGTCTGCTCCGATATATCTCCTTCTCCACGCAGCACTCCCTCCTTGGAACTTGCACATCCCATGCTGCCGATCATTTCCTGGACGAGGACATGAACATTAAAATTAAGCTTGTTCTCAATATCGGCCCATGCCATCATGGGCTTCAAATGAACAGTCTTATTAATGAATGTGTCTGCAGGGAGGCATGTTGGCATAGACTAAGTAGCGCACATTTCCTGGACATTAGAACAGAGGTCCACAAAAATTCTATTGAATTCACCGCGGGAAAGAAAGTTGTACCGAACAGTGGATTCGTCCTGCACCTCCACTTGCCTGCGCACCACCATATTGGGCGCCATACACACATCTGTTGTGTTGGCCTCCAACGGCCCAAGTGGGACTGCCTTCCTTTGCCCCCCATTGTCATATTTTACCTGCCGCTCTCCTACTACTCCTGCGTTCGCTGTGGAATTGGTTTGTAGATTTTGATGATCTAAAGACCAACAATTGTCCGTGCCATTCAAAATTTCATTTTCTTTATTAAAACTAGTCTGCAAATTAGACTCATCTAAAATCTCAAGATTTCATTCATTAGATGCAGAACAAAGCTCTATATCATTGTTCTGATATATATCATCAGTTTCATCTATTTCAATTTCGGTGGCAAAATGCTTATCAACATTTTCATCTATTTCAGTGACAAAATATTCAATAGGATTCTCGTCTACATCCATGGGTGTAATTTCAGATTCAACAACAGCCATAACTCTTTTCTCACCATATTTTAATTTCTTATATGAAAAATTACAGTTACAATCTTCATAATCATAATTTTTAATTTCTATTTCCCAATTTCTCACCTTTTGTTTAAGCTATTCTTTCTTCACTTTTTGGTGGGGTGAATTCTTAGAAATCTTGTATGAAAACTCCACGCTGCTGTTGTAAATAGCTCCCACTTCATTATGACTCTTTACCAGATATAAAGTATCTGATTTGTTCCCTTTTGCAATCACTAAGGACCCTTTTGTCACC
The DNA here is from genome assembly GCA_018584345.1 of Thuja plicata. Lineage (NCBI taxonomy): Eukaryota > Viridiplantae > Streptophyta > Pinopsida > Cupressales > Cupressaceae > Thuja > Thuja plicata. Next base: position 264,266 of record MU227444.1, read on the forward strand.
TTCCATTTATTGGATTCCAACCTGACATTACATCCTTGAGAGAACAATTGCCCAACTGAAATAGAATTATTTTTAATTTGAGGGACATACTTAACATCCCATAACAACCAACTATTTCCATTGGCTAGTTTTAACAAAACATCTCCTTTCCCAACAATTTTAAGACATTTTTCATTTGCGAGAAAGAGCTTACCAAAATTACCGCTTTTAAAGGTTTTGAAAAACTCCCTATGTGAGGTAATGTGAAATGATGTTCCCGTGTCGAGCACCCAATCATTTGCTGCAACTTCTGTTGTGGTCAAAATAAGAGCATCACCATATTCCATATCTGCTCCTTGGATTTAACCAAGCTCTGATACCAATTGTAAGTTTTAGTTGAGCAGATATAACCAATAAAAATATCTAAGACATCAATAAGAAATAAAGACAAAACACATAACACAACGATTTATAGTGGTTCGCCAAATCTGGCTACATCCACTCTCAATGCAGGGAAATATCTTATTATCGTTTAATCAATACAATGTCTATGGCATGTACACAGCCAATATATATAAGCTTATACAACTCTCAACTAAGGAGGTGAGAGAAGGTGAAAGGTCGTGACCGTTGGGCTTCACATACCCAATAGTGCCTAAATCACATTAGGCTAGCCGCTACTTAGCTCTCTTCTTCCTGGGTACTCCTACCCACGACTCCCATCTTCCTTATGCGACACCCCCACTCTTCCTCACACTCTCATTCCTTATCTTAGCCCCACATTTCCCCCAAATCTCTCCTTTATTTCAAAACCATTACTCCCTCGTGACTTCATTTTCCCCTAATTTAGTAACACACATACCATTTATAGACTGCATTTGTTCAAGCACAGAATAACTGATGCCTTCCCAATTTATTGTGTTTCAACCTTCCTCTGCGTCGTTACTCTTCTTAATTATCCTGATGCCATTTCATATACTTTATATTAGTAGATATCTTGAATATTTTTCATACCATCTACCAAGGCAATTGCAAACATTAACGTGGTTGCTCCTGCATCGCTTCAGTACATAACAACATTGATATAGGAAAGTAAGATTTCCATCGTTGGTAAACTATGCAAGTGCATTATACTATTATACTATATGTATACCTACATCCATAACATTGTGTCCTTACTGTCTAATCAATATTTCTGTTTCGGTTTGCAATAAGCTTATATTAATTGATACCTTTACTGCTGTATAAAACAGATCAGAGTTTACCATTTACAATTTATCGGTAAACATCTCTACTTCTATTTATTTTATCTTCTGTGATTTTAGCCTGCTTGCTTGACTTGTGTACTGTATTTGATCAAGGTTCATACCAAATATTGGTCTAATTCTGCATTTCCCCTGCTTGATGTTTTGTATCATGTAAGTCCTCAGCTTAGTACTTGTGGGTTTTCTTGCCTTGTTCTAAAAATTACAATTCTAAATAAAATACAAATATAGCAGCATATCTTTTGTTGAGGATTTGGTTCATAATAATATCTTTATATCTTGAAAACCAGTATTAGCCCCACGTTTGAAAGGGCCTTTCTATTTTGGAATCCAGTTAATTATTTGGCAGTTTTGTTTACTTTGAATAGGCCACCACACATTTGCATGATTTGTGCCCAGTCTATCACGGAGGGTTGAATTTATTGATTGCTTTGATTGACATAGTTTACCAATACAATGATATGCAATCTGTTAGTAAACATTTTCCAGTCTGAATACCTCAATATGAAATAATGAACTGTGCTTGTAAACTATTTGACAATATGTCTAATTATTAAATCACTGAGAAATTGTTATGTCTACGCAATGGTCTTTTAGGTAGGACAACCCCTTTGCTAGATATGCAGAGTTGAGGAAATTGGTTTTCCACAGTTGACAAATATAATGAAGATTTGAGTGATAAACCCATCCGATTGTGTCAGTGATTTTGGGAATTTGTCAAACTACTAGATGACCCATTGCATAAGGACACACATAACTCCAGAACAATTACATATACAAAATTATCTCATATTAGAGAATAGAACGAAGGATTCCAAAATAGAAACTAGATGCATGGCCTTTAAAATCCTGAGATAGGAAAGAAAAATAAAAATCAAAGTTTTACGGTTTACACATATTACCATTAATCAATGGTAGTTTATGCATAAAATAAGCCAAAGCCGATGATAGACCAACAAGAGAATTGCTAGGCTTTGGTTCAGGGAAGTACATGACTAGGCTACTATAATATATTGCACATTAAAATAATTTTAGTAGTAGTTTTTGAAACTATAATACAGTCTCAGCCAAAGAAGAGATTACAACCATCAACCATGTAATTCATATATTTATGAGATCACATCTCATTTAGGCATTTTGTCAAACAATTTGCAGGCATCTTCAATCCAACCCTTCTTGGTATAATGTGTAATCATTGCATTGCTCGAAGTCAGATTGACGTTAACATTCCTATTCTGCTGTTTTTCTTTTGGAGTTTGTTTTGAGTGTAGCGTTGAGAATTTACGGTAGGAAACATACATGATTTTATTCTGAAAGCTCAACTCTTCATATTAAGCATACAACATTTGTTATAACTATTCAGATTATGTATATTATTTTAGTAGCAGTTGATTACTGGCATTGCTAAAGCAAAATTCAATACACCAGACTACAAGGCACTTTGGGTACCAATTCTCGGCTGCTGGAGCCTCCAACTATTAACTAAACTAAACATTATATTTGATGAGGGCTGTCCCAGTTTTGTCATGCTACATATTCCCTGCACTCCTATTATTTTTCCATTGCACAAAGATTTAGGATTGTATACTAATGTGGGGAAATTGAATCATAGATCTGTGATTGCATCTTTTTGAGTTTCTCTGTTTCTGATTTGTATCTAGTCAAATGTGCATTAGACAATACAAATATTTTGAAGATAAATAGGAATTTGCAATATGAATTTAGATTAATTAATAAATATAGTCAAATGTGCATCCAGAGTGTTGGATAGACAATACAAATATTTTTAGGATAAACAAGAATTTGTAGACAACATTTCACTGATATTTCATTCAATTCTTCAATCCAAGAGCACCAAAAGAATTTGCATTTTGGAATATATAGTTGATATTTTCAAAATTAAATTTAATCACAATGTAACTCATTCAAATTATATTAAAAATATATAAAAGATATATCTATGTAAATATTACACTTAGAAGTAGAGCAGTTTTTTAATTGGTATTTGTAAAATGAAGCTAGTAGAATACTGAGTTTTTATGTAACTCTAATTCGACTATGGTTGTTGTTATAATTTTCTCAATTCAAGGTTTTGATCAGAACAATTACCTTTATTTTTTAGGTCATGGTAAATGCTCAGCCCCCACATCAGATTATTAATATCTCGAGTAGTAGCTTAGAAATCAGTGTTCCAGCCCCATCAACTGGCTCAAACTCCTCTATCAATTGGCATGGGTTTCGTGAAACAAAAATTTAGAATTTTGCAAGTAGTCTTTCACTTGCTTGTCAGCAGAATGTTGAACAACTAAAAGTCACAAGCACTCATACATGTGATGTAAAAGAATTTGAAATCATGGCAATGGAAGAAACACTACAAGCACTCCATGCGAACTATGTGAAGTTTGCTGGATTTTGTACTTACCTTAGGGAAATGTATTTCGACGAATACTACGGAGAAGGTAATGCTCCAACTATTCGTCGTGGATTCCAAGCTTACCTCAGCCACATATAGTACATTTTACATTGATGTTGCTCCTTTGTAGTTTACCTATGTTTCAACTTACATTACCACCTCTTTTAGAAAGAGAGATTTTTGCAGTTTTATTGCATCTTGTAATCAGCAAACCCTTCCACTGTATATGTTCCACCAATTAATGTTATAAGCGAACTTACTACAAATTTGATTCCATTTTCAATACAGATGCACGATCTCTACTTCTGACATTTTTGCGTTTATATGCTCTTTCAACCCTTTCTTTGGGGTGTACTAAAAAATGACATCACATTTGTTACTACAAAAACACACTATTTAAATTCCATACCCAATACTATAATAAATTTAGAGGTTCTTTATTTTTCACACTTTTGCATTGCATTCCTCGCTTTATCCCTTTGTTACGTGGAATAGGAATTTGTATTTAAGTTATTACTTAATTTGGGAAGCTTCAAATTAGAGCCAAATTATTTTCCCCCTCCTTTTGACTAGACGCTATTACAAATTTTTATTCTTCTAGAACATGTTTCACATTCAATACTTGTAATATTTCATCTCTACATTGTGGCTTAAAATAATTAATACATACCTTTTTAAATTTAATTCAAACTGTTAGGTAATCAAATGGAAAATTGTTCAATTAAGAGTTTTGTCTTTAATAACAAATAGTTGAAATTTATTTATCATGTCCAACTTTTATCAAAGTATATATTTAATTATATTTTCTAACATTTTTTTCCCTTCTTTTCCCATCTATAGGAACCCACTTGCCTCACCTTTGACAAGTTCTAAAAAGAACTCCTCTCCAATTCTTCGGTAAAGGTGTGACTTTTTATCTTTTCATCCACTACAACTTAGCTTTTCCCAACTCAATTTAGTTGTCATACATGCCTACAAAATGTTTTATGTTCCAACCATCTTTAATACGTGTTGAATGAAAAATAAACCATGGTCCATATTTACCATGACAACATATTTGTACATATGTCTTTACATATCTCGTGGTTACTTCATCCATTCTAGTGTAGATTTAGAGAAACATATCATTTGTTTACTCTCTTTGATTGCATAATCCTTGCATAGTTTAAATAGTTTGGTTCTACTTCTATTCCACATAATGCTTAACACCAGTTTTAAATTTATAGGTCAGTTACCTCTTCTTTAAGCTATGTCTCACTCTTTGACAAAGAATGCGATAAAGCTTATCAACAGTGACAACTTAGATGTACGTCCGCTTCTTCAAGTATTTTCTATTGCAACATTTGGTCAAGGAACTAGTTCAACAGTTAGATACAAGCTAGAGCTCTCTGATGACATCCACTTACAAAAAGCTACATTGCCAAGCAAGTTTAATGACCTTATAACAACAGGATGAATTCAAAAGGGCTCTATAGTACAACTCAACGAATTTTCCATTCCTACCATTTGTGACACAAGGTGAGCCAATAGCTACTGGGTCTCTATTACAATACACCATTTCCATTTTATTCTCCACCTAAAGGACAATACTAATTGTACAAATCTAATGAAATCTATAGGTGGATTGTAGTCTCCAAATTAGAGGTCTATTGCACGGATCATGATATCATTGGTGACCCCACCTTTTTCTTCAAAGAACCAGAGAACCTTTTGCAACAACATTTGGGAGCTTCATCGGACACATGCACGAATGTAGGAGATCTTGTTACTTCTCAACAAGCCAATCCAAAAAAATTGATGTTTGGCTTGCATGCATCTCTATGGAAAAAAAACACCCCCTACTGGTATTACTCCTATCAAGAGTTTGAATCCATTTCAAACACAGTGGATGATACAAGGTCGTGTGACTATGAAGAAAGATATCCACCACTTCAACAACAAAAATATAGATGGGCACATGTTTAGCTTTGATATGATTGATAGTGAGAGAACAGAAGTTCATGTCACTTGTTTCAATGCAATTGCAGACCTCTATTTTCAACGAGTCAAAGTTGGGAGTGTCTATACATTGTCTCGTGGTACCGTCAAGAGTGCAAAAAAGTTTTACAATAAGCTTAATAGTGATATAGAAATCACTTTAACAGATAATTCAAGGCTCAACCGTTGCGATGATGATCTCTTGATTCCAACACTTCAATTCACTTTCATTCCCATTAAAGACATCCTTGATCATAATGCTAATTCTTCTATTGATCTAATTGGAATTGTCATATGCGTAGATCCTTCCTCTACAATAAAAAGGAAAAGTGATTCAACCGAGGTACTTAGGAGGAGTCTCAAAATGGTAGATATGTCTACCTCCACTATCAATGTTACTTTGTGGGGAAAAGCAGCTCAAAAGGAAGACACACAGCTCCAGGAGATGTACCATCTACAAGAGGTCACTGTGCTTGCAATAAAAAAGGGACGGGTTGCAGAATATAATGGTAAGGTTGTAAGTACACTAGCCACTTCCCAACTTTTTATCAACCCTGATATCGAAGAGACAAAACAACTTCGGTCTTGGTAAATGCACAGAATGGAAATGATCTTCCCATGTCAGCAACAGATCTTCTAGATGCACCTACAGTTTTAACATGAAATAAAATCTCCACTATCATAGAAAAGCCTTCAGATTTTATAAAACCCCTACAATGCATTGTTAGAGCAACCTTGGTTTTCATCAAGACAAAAATAATTTGTTATCCAGCTTGTCCCATGGAAATTGGGGGAAAACAATGCAAAAAAAGAGTTGAACAACACAGTGAAGGAAAATGGTTTTGTTCAAAGTGTGTTGCTACTTTTCCAGATTGTAACTATAGATATGTTCTTCAAGTCAAGCTTGAAGACCCCACAGGTGCTATATGGGCGATTGCTTTTGATGAGGCTGCAACTAAACTTGTTGGCATGTCTGCAAAAGACCTATATACGTTGCAATTCAGTCAAGAAGCAGAGACACATGCTCAGGAGGTTATTAAACATCTACAATGCAATCAGTTTCTCTTCACCCTATCAAATACAATGGAAACATATAACAATGAAAAATGGTTGAAAACAACAATTGTTGAAATCGATACGTTTGATTTCACAGATGAAGGCAACTTTTTGTTACATGAAATTCCTACACTATGCATTCCTACCACAAAATAGCACCCTAGAACAAGTACTTGTTTTTTGATGATCATTTGTAATTATTCCTTCTTTCCTTGCTATAGCGACTTCAATATATATTCTATCTTTCTATGTACAGGTTTCCAAGACCCCTTCAAAACTTGTATCGTACACTATGTATAAATTAAACTTGTATTTATGGTATCCATGTTAAATCTACTAGGTCCACTATTCATGTTATTGATGGTGATGTGAATGAATTTGTTTTGGTTTATCTGAACTTTAATTTCCATGCATTATGAGTTTCTTCTTTTGCTAAGAGTTGACAGAAAACTGTATGACATGGCTTGCTCGAGCCCTTAGACTTGTATATTCTTGTGCACACTCTATTTTATTGCCAACAACATAGATTACTACTACAACCTACTACAAGAAAAACTCATGAGCTAAACTTTACTTGTAAATAGTTTGCATATCACAGTTTACTATTTTTATTTAAGTGTTGCTAAATAACTACATCTTATTTTGATGCAAACGTATGTATTCTTAGACTTCTATAATATTTCAATGTGGAAAGGTAGTGACCATGTTTTTTCCTCTTCTTTGCAATTCAGAAAATGAACTCAAATATACAAGATTCTGAAAGACAGCCGAACCAAACTAGACCTATTGATGTTGAAGCCCGTGAAAGAAGTCGCTTGTATTATGCTCACCATAGGGAAGAAATAAGTGCATGTCGTGCCATCCAATGTGCAAATCACTCCCACCATACCCCAATTCAACCACTCCATGCCCACTTCCAAGCTTCTACAGGTCCCCAAAGTTAACTTCCCTCTATGCCCACTGACACACATCTTCCTAAACAAAACCCTTCATCTCCACCTTCATGTGCCCATGATTCTGGAAGCGTGTTGGTCCAGTGTACACCATCCCAACTACAATCTCATAAGAGAAGTTGTTTGTATTATGATTGACATATCAAAGACATACCTATACATCGGACCATCTCACACATGCAACACCCCAGCAATATAGTCGGCCAACCATGCCCTACACACTTGCAAACTTCCAGAAGATCCCAAGATGACAATCCCTGCATGCCCACTCAAACAAATCTTCCAGAACAGAGGGATCCACATCCACTATCACTTACCGGAATGGATATGAATTTGTCCTCTTCCTTTTAGAGACAACCAAGACATTTAGAACTAGGCTAGATATGTTGTCAAAGTTACAAACATGTAATACATGTAAGGAGCGCTACCCTGGTATGCATGTTCGCTCTACAAGCACTGGCATCACTTGCAGGAGATGCATTTTTGAGAAAGGGATACATCGCTTCTCTTTAGCTAACAATATGGACCCACTTGAACAACCACCTGTTCTGAGGGTTCTCACGCAAGTAGAAGAGATGCTCATTGCACGAGTTAATCCAATATTACAAGTCACTCATGCCCATGGTGGACAATACAAATATAGTGGTCACACAATCAGCTTCCCCCAAGATATAAAGGATATTGCAAACTCTTTTCCACATAGGATTCAAGAATTGGATATAGTAATAATTCATAGGCTTAATACACATGGGAATGCTTACGATTGCTATGTTTGTAAAAGTCATGTTCAAAACGCACTAGCATACAAGATCAAGTATGACCCTTACTATAAGGATGTTCTAATAGATGTTTTTGCATTATCAGTGCTACCTGATTCTACTACAAACATCTCAGAAATGCTTTGTACGCTACAAAGTGACAATATTGAAGCAACTTCAACAAACATTGAGCCTGAAAGCATAAATAATGCACTGGAAAGTAACCCAGAATATTCTACATCATTTATGGTACAACTACCAAACAAACATTGTGAACTACAAATCATTAAAGAATCTTTGAACCTAGAACATGAAACAGACACTACTGTCAAGTAGCCACAAATAGGCTCAACATCGATTAATGAGTACACCACTAAGGGCTTATTTGACATGGCATTTCCCACTCTATTCCCAAATAGAAATGCACAACCAATGCAAGCTCAAGCCAGAGAAGTGCAACTTCATGATATGCTTTGCACCTTATGCGCTTTCACGATAATAGCTTTGGTCAACACCCATGGTTTAGATACTTCCTACTTAACCTTATGATGCATCACCGTAGTCAGTCCCTTGCAACAGTCTTCATTAAACGGAAAGTTGAAGACAATATACCTGCCACTATCGAAGACCTATGGTCCCACTTAACAAACCTCACAGACAACCAATTGGCAGAAGAATTAATGTATTTTGTCTCTACCTTGCGAGGGACATGATCATACTGGAATAAGTATCAAACTAATCTAATAGATATGATAACCCAAATAGGCTCTCTGACATTGTTCTTCACATTAAGTGTAGTTGATACAAAGTGGCCTGATCTTCACGCTGTCCTTTCACCAAATGACACATTTTCCTTCCGCACCAAAAAACAACGCATAGATAATGTGATTAGAAACCCTCACACAACATCGCTATACCTACATCACTGGTTCACAATCTTTTGGGAAGAGGTAATCAAGAAACTCATGGGCGCAGTTAACTACTGGTACCGCTATGAATTACAAAGTCGAGGGCTCACACACATCCATGGTTTCATTTGGATAAAAAATGAAGCGAACATGGATACACTAGACTGGGAGAACCCTACTGAAGTAAATAGAGCCAAATAATTCTTTGACAAATACGTCACTGCTTGGAACCCTCGCTCCAAATCTGAAATTGGAAACATGATACATAGAACCCCAATTGATGACCCATGCCTGCTAAACACGGCTGAAATATTTGCTGGGAATCCTTACATTGATTATGAAGAATTAGCTAATCGCGTTCAAAGACACACCAAATGTACTGAGAATACTTTTCTGCATAAGAAAGGCCGACAAGTAGAATGCAAGTATAAAGATCCTTGGAAAGAATGCAGAGAATCACAATTTCTATGCGATGAATAAGGCCATAAATCCTACAAACCATCAAGAAATGATGACAGGTTGAACATCCATAACCCACATATGCTCTCAATATGGAGGGCTAATATAGATTGCTAGCCTGTCACCTCACGACTTCTTGTTCTCAAGTACATTGCCAAGTATGCATCAAAGGCTAAAAAAAAGTATGAGAGTTGTGTAAATATGCTCGCAAGAATTAGTCCCAATGCAAATGAACAAGATCTTGCCATTAAAGCATACCAGAAGTTCATGGCTGAGCTCATTGCAAAGAGAGATATAAGTGCACAAGAAACATGTCATATGTTGCAAAAACTACCTCTTGTGATTTGCAATCGCCAATTCATATCACTGAATGTGGGTAAAAAAGTGCTTCACCGCATCAAACAAACAACCAATGGAAGTTAGATTTAGTCTACCTACATACAAGCCTACTTGCAACATCCAACACACTTAGAACTAGTAACACTAATTGAATCAACAAGATCTTACACGTATTTTTCCAATCGCAAAGGAAGCAAATGGCGCTATAGAGAAGAACAAGCAATAGTCCAAGTATATCCAAGGTTTTATGCTATTCCAAAAGAAGACTCTGAGAATTTTGAATTGTTTTGTTGGAGCAAGCTTCTTCTATACAAACATTTCCGTGCAATAGACAAAGATACAGACCTCTCCAAAGAATAGATCATTAGTAATTGGAAGTGTATGGATACACAAAAATATCATGCTTGGCATATTGACCGCATTGCTCAAAATGAAGATGTATTGCTAGAGGAAAATGAAAGTGATAGCGAAATAGATAGACAAGACAATGTACAAATGCATGAGTGGGAGCTACTGTCTCAAATGGGTCTTTGTAGTAGTATCAACTTAAATGAGCTCGACATGTTGGGCAAGCGTGATTTTGACACCAGTAACATTTGGGAGGACCACAACGTCCCTTCACAGTTGCATGAAACTGCAAATCAATTTGTTCATAGGAACAAGATGTGTCAACAACATATTCACCCCCAAGCAAATGTGTACAACCAGAACTACAGGCTATCGCCTCAGCAACAATTGGCACTTTCCCTCATTATAGACCACTCCAAAGCTAGTTGCTCAATTGATCCTTTATACATGCTTGTACAAGGAACAACAGGGACTGGAAAATCGTATCTAATAAGTTGCGTAAGAACTGCACTTCATCACTGCAGACCACAAGGATTGAATCCACTTCTTATTCTCGCACCAACATGAATCACAACATTTAATATACATGCATCAACCATACATGCTGCCCTCAAGATTCCAATAACAGAAATGAAACCACCACAAGGCCAAACATTGACATCATTCCAAGAAGACATGAAAAGTATTCAATACATTCTCATTGATGAGATGAGTTTCATAGGCCCAAAACTACTATTGAAAATTGATATCAGGTTACGTGAAGCAATACCACACCGACAACACATTCCTTTTGGCGGTCTCTCTATAATTCTAATTGGGGACCTCGCCCAACTTCCACTTGCAATGGACAAACCTCTGTATGCATCACACACAATTGTACAAAATCTATGGCTCAAATTTAATACAATTGTAACATTGGAGACAAATTTTAGACAACATGGTGATGATCCAATTCAAATACAAATTTGTCAAGCATTACAAAACATCCACAACACAGAACCAACAGAGCATGATTGGAAACTACTAATGACTCACACAAACAAACAGCTGCCACCAAATGTGCAATAAGAGTTTGACCAAGCAATACATTTATTTCCTACAAATGAACTAGTTGCATTCCACAATAAAAAAATGCTCAAACAACTAAATGTACATATTGCACTCTGTGTTGCAATCAACACACAACACAAATATGCTGAAGCCGATAACGATGACCAACTTTCACAACAAGTCCTTTTATGTAAATTTTAGCGTGTCATGCTTACCACAAACCTGTGGATAGAATCTGGTCTTGTCAATGGATCTCTTGGCGAGGTCAAAGATATTGTATATTCCTTTGGCTCTAAGTCCCCAGAATTAGCAGCATATGTTATAGTCAACTTTGATAACTACAATGGCCCACCTTGGGATGTCCAAAACCCAAAAAATGTCCCCATACAACCAATAACCCGTGGAATTCATACACAACTGCCACTAACCACTGCATGGGCTATCATTATACACAAATCACAAGGACTCACACTAGATAAGGCCATAATTGATATAGGTAGAATTGAAAGACAAGACCTCACCTTTACAGCGGTCTCCATAGTCAAATCCCTACAAGGCCTTTGGACTGAGCTCGCCTTCTCTTTAGAGCGCTATTGCAAAATGAAAAATAATCTGTACACCATTATTAGAAAGAAAGAAGAAGCTCGACTGCTATTGCTCTCACTTTGAATTTGGGTATGCAATGTTACTTTCACCCCTCTTTTTAAATACTCCAACTTTCATTTATTCCTTCCCTCGCTTAAGCAAATCAATTGTTTCATAACAAGTTTATCTTCTTCTCTTCTACAGGTTCACATTAATTGCTACAAAAATGAGGAGACAAATAATATTGAATGCTACAAATATAGCATTTTTTTATGTGGTCCAATCCATTTCAATGCTTTAGTTTGTGCAATTGCACATCAACTTTGACTTATTATTTATCATGAGAACTAAGCTTTTGGCTAGATACAACTTCCATAATGTTCTTGGAGTCACTTGGGATAAGATTGGTCAGCATCTCTTGTAGAGAATAATATTTTGGCTAACCTTTGAATGTATACCTTCCTTAGTAAAGGAAACATGAGGTGCTATATGGTTAATGTCTTGGAAAACTAGTTCTACAAGACATCATAAATTTTGTAGCTTATATACATGTCAGGCTCATCTTTTGTTTGATAGTTCAGCAACATTTAGATGGATTACAATCATATTTCATACCCATCTGGTTTACTTACTAAACTGAAACTCTACTCTTATGGTTGTTATTGTTACTTTTCCTATGCATGTACATGTTGTTCATCTTTTGTTTCGACATTACTTAGATTGAATAGAATTTATAATAGTCTGATTCGATAAAGAAACTCTACTGTTATGGTTAATAAAATCGAACACTATTGTTATGGTCATTATTGTAACTTTTGTTATGGATGTGCATGTCCTCCATCTTTTATTTCAGCATTATTGAGATTGAATAAAATTTATAATAGTCTGGCTCAATAAAAAAACTCTACTATTATGGTATGTTGTAGTCCACACATGAATCAACATGTTGGTGTAGATTTTGGTTTCGGCTGAGGAAAGCCTTAAAAGTCATATTTCCTAGTTAATAATACCAAATACAAAACACAAATATAACTTATATTCATTTCATACAGTCAAATTTTTGGTTTATGAATTTTAGTTTCAACTGCATAAGCCCGCTATGTGTGTATACTGTAATATCCCTTCTACCATCATCTATGTGATGTACCCTTCATTGTTTTTCCATTGCCTTCATAATTCTTGTGTATCAACAATTACCGGTGTTTCCATGTCTTCAATACATCCCACAACTGTTACCAACATTCCTCCTTGCCTATGAAAAAATGGGAGCTTTGGCCACAACTAAACATGTATCAAACAAAACTCATAATGTTACGATTCATTTAGGCAATTCACTCAAACACCTATCAGCGACTCCCTTGCACCTCCTATCGGTGCAAGTGCTAGTAAAAATAATAGTTGTTTTTGCAACCAAGATCTCAATTAAGAAGTGATATCTTAAATCAGTTATGCATCTAGTTATAAGGATTCAAACATAATTATATAACAAACATTAAATTATTTTTCAAATAAAATATATTAAAATTATTAAAAAAAAACTTTTGCTAGTATATTAAAACTTATAAGTAAAAAAACAAAACAAAATGAATTTTATTAAAAATAATAATATTTTTTAGGCATTTCTTACAACTCTTACTATTTTTTACTTAATAACTAAGTTTCAACAAGTAGTAGATACATGTGCATGTGCACCAAGATTGTGAACAAAAGGGGGCTATAAGTGACTTTTTAAAAAAAAAATCAGATAAACCTAAACATGGAGGGGACTTGAAGATAAGGGAATCAAATCCTTCACACCAAAAAATGTTCTTATTTTTTTAGTATAACATAACATAAAATCAAATACCTATTCGCGTGCTTCAAATAACTTGCACCAAACTAATCAAAATTCTATTTTATTTTAAAATTGTAAAGGATGAAGTGTAAGACAATAATATATAATTTATTTCAAATTTGGACAAGTAGGTTAAAAGTTATTAAAAAATGGTACACGTATTTCTCTAAATAGTCTCAAGAAAAAATAGTATTAAATTATAACCTTCAAATAATAGTTCCAAAGCACCATATATTGAATGGATGGAGTATTAGTTTGAAGGACCAGTACTTGTGAGGTTTTTTAGAGATGTTTTTGTGTTATAAATGCCTTCAAAAAGATGTTCCCATTGAAGTGATTTAAAGATAACTAAAATAAATGTTTACTAAAAAATGACCTGAATATCAAATTTATTTCTAACCCTAACATTGAACCAAATGAAATCCTATTAGTGACCCGTGCTTATTTAATTTTAATATGAAACAAGAATGAAATTGTACTATAAGCCTATTTCTGAATAAAACTGTGATATCTTCCAAAATATATTCTACATTAAATTAAATGTTATTGTGTCTGTAACAATAACATAAAATAAATCTCTACCTTAATCAAAATTGAACCTTCACCCTAAATGAAAGTTACACATTTTTGGCACTAAATTGAACCTTTGTCGTAAACAAAATCAAACCCAATTAATGGGTAAGCCTAAACCAAATTTAACCCTCTGCCTATTTTTAATTTAAATCTGAAATAGATTGAACCCTATTCCTAAACTAAATAGTCCCCTGACGTTAACACATAACAAGATTAACTCCTAACATAAAACGAATGATACCCTGAACCCAACGCTTGACCAAATTTTATGATAATCCTAAGACTTTTTCAAAATTAACTAAAAGAAATCCTAATTCTATTTGAACAACATATTTGTAACTCATGCGCCTAATTGGAACTCTAAACCTAACTAAATGCTAAACATAACCCTGAACCAAAATGAACCCAAATCCTATTCAAAACCATAAACCTTATTTAAATATTGAATCGGACAACCCCTACCCTAACCCTACATTAAGTCAAACCCTAAACCAAATTGAATAATAACCCTCATTGTAACCCTTACCCAAAACAAATCCTAAATACAATAAAATTCAAGCCTTACTTTAAACATAGCCCGAAAACTAAAAATATAATTAATTTGTCATAAAACACAAAACTTAAATTTTAATATCATATAATAAAATATAAATGTTGAATTCAAAATTTTATCTTTTATAAAATAAAATACACAATAAAATTTTAAAAAATTATCTTATAAAATTTATGTAATAATATGATATTATATAATAAATGTTATAATTTTATTCTTAGGACTTGCCCCTAGAGAGAAAGAGAGGCTTTAATTTACTTTAAAATATGCCTTCACATTTAAAAATTAAACCCTCTCTTTCTAGCTAGTGAAATAACTAGCGCTTGCACCAAATGAGGTGCAAGGGTTTAGCTGATAGTAACATATACCAACTGTTTGATTATTTCAAAACTTGAACTTGATGGTACTGACATCTATTTTGGTAGATATATCACATATCTTAGTAGAACAACTATTTTCTTATTCATATGTATTAAAAGGGCTCTTATTTGCATATTATACTTTGCAGTCATTGGAAGACTTCAAAGAGTTGTTTTGGGAGAGGTTCTTTATATTATTCCTTGCAGCATCATAAAGAAATGCAAACTATTGTTTTTTTCAAGTCGTTTACTACTTTCCACGAAAGATGAAGACTCATCATGTGCAAGAAAGTTGCAATACTTCAATTTGAAGCACATGTAAAGATTAAGTAAACAATTTTTCCTACTGCAAGAGAAAGAGTAAAAAACATATAAAGCAAGCAATTTAGTGTGTTTAGAGTTAAACCCCTCTATGGCTTCGTAAGAAACTTGGATTCACAATTTGATTATTCATTTGTGTGACTCGTTAATATGCGAGGAACACATGCTTCTTTCTTCCAAAGCCTCAGTTTTGTCAGAGAAAAATTTAATGAGTGAAGCTTATTGTTTGGTTATCATTCTCAACTGGATCTATCAAAACCCAAATACAAGGAAAAAAACATAAATGTTACACAAATAAATATTGGTTTCTAAAGCTTGAATTACTTAAATTGCACACTTCTAAACTTAATAGGAGTCATGGTGTAAAAATAATTGTGTGTAATAGGTTAGCATGAGAAGAATGAAATGAATCTTTGTTCCAAGGCCTCACCTTTGGCATTGAAACCTTACAATGTGAATCTTGATGTTATGTTGTCATTCTCTATTGGGTTTTTCAAAACCCAAACAAGGAAAAAGAATATGGAAGTGGTGCAACAACAGGGTGAACCCACAATAGTGGGTTACACTTTTTCGAAGGAAGCAATTCCTCACAAAATCCGCGAGGTGAGAGGATTTAATCGAGTACTTTTGATAGAAAGTACCTGATTATTTCGATCAAAACTACCTTTTTTGGTTAGTTTCAATCGAAACTAACTAGTGAGGATTTTACTTGGGTTTTAACCCTTATCCGTGTTAAACTAAGAAAGTAGTTTCGATCGAAACTAATTATTTTTGATCGAAACTACTTTCTATAAAAACCCTCTGATTAGAGGCCATTTACAAAGGCTAACATAAATATGCAGTTTTCAGGGCTTCAAGGCTCAAGCGCGGGGCTCAAATGGAAGAATAATGAGATGTCCTTTTGCATCGCACAAGTAATCTAAACGATCTTTCTCACAAATATAGATTTGATAATTTTTGAATTAATTAGGTCTATGTTTTTTGACGTGCATCAAATGTAGGTTTTTTATCCAATATAAACCTCCAAGTTTGATGTTCAATGAAAAATAGTAGAAAAGAGAAAATAAAAAATAATAGTGTCCTCCGGCTTTGAGTCTACATTTTATCAAGAAAAGTAAAATTGAATTTTAATAAATACGCAATAAGTTATAAGCTATGCAGTCAAGGTATGTCAAAGTTACGGTTTACTCTACTTCAAAAATTTATAAAATATGTAACAATCATGATTAAATCATCAAACCAATTGCATACCCTCCGTATGGATGTTACAAAACCAAATTCAAAAGAATCGCATTGATATCTATTTTAGAAAAAAAAGTTATGCTCTATGAAGTTAATGTAACTTTTTGAAAATGACATTTTCAGCAACATAGTAGTTTTCATGGGAGAAAAAAAAACCATTCAAATCAATTCAAAAAAAAAGAAAAAAAATATATTTAGAATCTAGACAGAAAATCCTAAAAGACTCTAGTTTACTTCATCTTCTAATTTCAAATAGTTTCACGACAATATGCATCTGAATCTGAAAGTTTTTTTCAAAATGTAGACTTCAATGTCCGTTTAGGCAGAAAAGTGTAACCCACTATTGTGGGTTCACCCAATAATGTATGCTGACTCACAAAGAGATGTAAATAGAGTACTTCTATGATTACAATACATGCAGAAATGATTGGTATGATTTTATAATGTAGCTCAAGGTGTTGTTCGATATTGATAAAAGTAGTTGTAAAACCAAAAAAAGACTACCCAATCCTATCTGACTTAATTAAAGAAAACATGTACCAACATGAGCATGATGCGGTGGGTTGTTGGCAACATCATCCCTTGCTTGCATACAAATCCTAGATTGTAAATAGGTAACATGGAAGATCAAATTATAGCTTGCTAAGAGGACACAAAAAAATATCAAGTATCCTTATCCTGCATAGTTATTAGAAGCGTCAGATAGACTATTAATTACAAATTTTCTTTGAGGATTCTAATAATATTATTCAAATAATGGCTTGGTGTAAAGAATCCAATGGGCGATATGCTTTGTATCCAAGAAGTAAAGCCACTAGTGAAGCTAGTGGAGAAAGAACTTAAAATTCAAATTTCCCACAAACTAGGAAAACAAATTAAATGGGTTATGTTACTGCGAATTCTACTTCATTGACTCTATTTCCATGATTCAAAATGCAAAAATCTGCAGGAAATCTAACAAGAACATGTTTCTCACAAGTGATTTCCAAGCCCTTGCAATACTCCAGTTTTGGGGATTTCACCTGTCAGATTTTTTTCGATGGGTTCCTAAAGGAAAATCCAAACATTAGCATGAAATTACAGATGATACTCTTACCTATAATGTTAGGAGAATTGGTCAAGGGAGCTTTAGAGTAATTATAGTATGAAATTTAATTAGATTGACTAATTTTAACTCCAAACACCAGCAAGAAATTGTAGATGATGACCTATCTTGAAATTTATAAAAGAAGTTCAAGTGAGCCTTTGGTCTAATGCTAATGGGAAACATTGTTTAGAGTGATCCAATTACAAAAACCCCTACTCAACAAACTTGCAGTGAGCACGTGTATAATTTAAAATACCAAAAGGAATAAGATAAGATAACTTACAAAATTGTTAATCTTTCTAGGTGACTAATTGAAGGAGGGATTTGGCCTTTCAACAAATGAGTCGATAGATCCCTGTCCAAGCCAATATTCAAATATTTGACTAATATTTAAAATCACATTGTCACTAACAAAGAACATCTCAACAATAATAAAAGCCATGTCATTAATATAAAACATGATGTTGCAAGATCTCTTTGCAAACTCTATATAGCTATGAAGTGTATATATCTATATCTCAACAAATTTGTATCATGACATTGAATTATTCATCAAGACCTCTTATTAACCTAGCTAGGCCAAGTACCAAAAGCCTTATTACAGAGAGAAAATTGTTTAAAAATATTGGCATACAACCTGTTCAACCATACGCTTCCCTCAATTTAATGCACCTTGATTGTTATTCTTACACCTTTACCTACTCCTCGACTTCACTTAGGCCCCGTTTGTTTCGCGGAATTGGGAGTGACACTTCCCGTTTTTGCAAATCCGATGTTTGTTTCTCTAAATTGCAATTCCAGATTCGTCAAGCAAAATCGGGTTTAGACACCAAAATGAGTGGCATCATCTTCCCACTGAATAGGTGGAATTAGAAATCATACCCTGGTTTTGCGATAATAAGGTTTTGAGTCAAATTCCAATTCCCCAAGATGCAAAACCGGGATTTCAAAACCTGATTTTGTGATAATAAGGTTTTGAGTCAAATTCCAATTCCCCAAACAAATGGGG